>JABACO010000001.1:32877631-33140131 GCA_013339895.1 Ephydatia muelleri | reverse complement strand
ATGTTTGTCAACTGAGGAATCCTTGCAGTCTACCGATACACATACCCCACAGATCACACCAGAGAAGGAGAAAAAGCTGTGGGAGATAGTGCAAGGTATGGGTGCAGAACTCAGTTCACAAGAGAGGAAGAGGGTGTTTGATCTGTTAGTGAAATACCAGGCTATATTCCCACAGAAGGGCGAAATTGGAAAAACCAAGGTGCTCCAGCACAAAATCTGTACAGGAAATGCGCCACCAGTTCGACAAAGACCACGAAGGACCCATTTTCACCAGCGAGAGGAGAGCAGGAAGGTGCTGCAGGAGATGCTAGACAACAATATCGTTCGCCCATCATCAAGTCCCTGGGCATCCCCAGTAGTTTTGGTTAAAAAAAAGGATGGATCCTTACGGTTTTGCGTAGACTTCCGAAAACTGAATTCATTGACTCGAAAGGATGCTTATTCTCTGCCAAGAATTGATGATACCCTAAACTCCTTAGCAGGTTCTAAGTGGTTTACTACCCTTGATTTAGCCAGTGGGTACTGGCAGGTAGAGATCTGTCCTGCAGATAGAGAGAAAACAGCATTTTGCACACCAGATGGCCATTTTGAGTTTAACGTGATGCCATTTGGTTTGTGCAATGCCCCAGCCACATTCCAACGGCTGATGGACATAGTCTTGGCTGGAGTGCAATGGTCATCATGCTTGGTATATCTAGATGATGTTATCATCATGGGGCGATCATTTGAGGAGCATCTGGACAATTTAAGTATGGTATTAGCAAGACTTCAAGCAGCAGGTCTGATGCTAAAACCAGAGAAGTGCAACTTCTTCCAAAAGGAGGTACTCTATCTGGGTCATATTGTCTCTGAGCAAGGAGTAACTCCTAACCCAGAAAAGACAGAAAAGGTCACCAAATGGCCCACCCCTACCTGCTTGGTAGAGCTGCAGGGATTTCTTGGCCTGTCAAACTATTACAGACATTTTATCAAAGGTTATGCTGAGGTTGCAAAGCCCCTATACGAGCTGTCCAGACAAGGAAAGGACTTTAAGTGGACCAAGGAATGTGAGAGTGCATTCAACATTCTAAAGATGAAACTTACTACGTCCCCTATCTTGGTATACCCTGATCTTACCAAACCTTTCATCTTGGATACAGATGCCAGCAACCACAGTCTGGGAGCAGTCCTATCTCAGGTTCATGATGGAAAGGAAAAGGTTGTCTGCTATGATAGCAGACTGCTGAGTAAGGAGGAGCGGAACTACTGTGTCACTAGAAGAGAGTTACTGGCAGTTGTGGTATTTACAAACAAGTTTCGCTCTTACCTGTTGGGCAAACCATTTAGACTCCGAACAGACCATGGCTCACTGTTATGGCTACACAACTTCAAGGAGCCAGAGGGCCAACTGGCAAGATGGATTGAAAAACTCCAAGCATTTGACTATGAGATCCTACACAGACCAGGCAACCGCCATAGCAATGCAGACTCCCTCTCTCGTATTACTTGCAACCAGCGCAAATGCCCTGTACACTCAGCAGGTGAAATTGCAGTGACTCCTGTTTATTCTCCAGGTGCTAGATTAGACAAGGACGTGTCAAGGTTGCAGCTAAGTGATCTTGAGATTGGACCAGTCTTGAAAAGGTATATGGAAGGTCGTGGTCAACCAGAAGCTGAGCAGATAAAAGGGTTTAGCCCTGCATCACGAGCCCTATTCCAACAGTGGGCCCAGTTAAAACTGAAAGATGGAACTCTGTATCGCCAGTTTGAAAGCCAGGATGGTAGTTCAAGAAGGCTGCAGTTGATTGTCCCTAAAGATCTCAGAGAGGAAGTGCTAAGTCAGTTGCATGAAGGCCCAACAGGAGGTCATTTTGGTGAAGACAAAACATTGCACAAATTACGTGAACGATTCTACTGGCCAGGACACCAAAAGGATGTAACCACCTGGTGCCGTACATGTAAGGATTGCGCTGCTCGGAAGGGTCCAGCACCAAAGCGAAGAGCTGCACTTACTCCTATTGAGGTTGGGTCTCCTGCACAGATGGTTGCAATGGATTTCCTTGGACCTCTTGTAGAAACTGATGAAGGTAATCGTTACATCCTTGTGGTTGGAGACCATTTTACAAAGTATATGTCTGCATATGCTCTTCCTAATCAAGAAGCGAAGACTGTGGCTAGAATTCTTGTGGAGGAGCACTTCTGCCAATATGGATTCCCTGAACAACTACATTCGGACCAGGGACCACAATTTGAGTCAGAAGTGATTGCTGAAATGTGCAAAACTATGGGTATTCACAAGACCAGAACAACACCATACCACCCGGCCTGTAATGGTGAAATTGAAAGATTTAATAAGACACTGTGTGACATTCTGGCTACAGCTCTGGATGGCTGCCATTTCACCTGGGATAGGCATGTCAAGTTGGCTTGCTTTGCATTTAATACCAGTGTGCATGCTTCCACAGGCTACACACCCTTCTACCTTTTGCATGGGTATGATTCCCGACTTCCAGTTGACATTTTGTGCGGTACATTTCAGCAAGATGACATGTCACATTGTGAATATGTGGCCAACCTACAAAAGAGGTTGGGGCATGTATTCGAAAAAGTACGTGAAAAGACAGGACAGAGTCTAGTACGACAAAAGGCATATTATGACAGAAAGATTCATGGTGAAAAGTTTAACACAGGAGACTTAGTGTGGCTGTGGAATCCAGCAGTTCCAAGAAAGAAAGGATATAATTGCAAAAAGTTGCACAGAGTGTGGCAAGGACCTTTTGAGGTTATCAAGCGGCTGTCGGACGTCACGTACAGGATCCAGCACACAGCAAAGAGAAGGCAACGTCAAGTAGTTCACTTTGACCGACTCAAGCCTTGTAACCCAGATGTGCGATTACACAAGGTCACTCAGCCTGTAAATGAGGGGCCTATGGATAACCTTGGCGCTATGAGTAGCCCTGATGATGCTGATACAGAGGATGATGGTGAGGTACCAATGTCAGTATCAAATACGAAGGAGCAAGAAGCTGAAGAACAAGCAGTTGAAGTAGATGAACTCGAGGATGCTCAGGATGTTGTAATAGCGGAACAGCCCCAAGAAGTCCACCAGGAAGGTCAAATTGAACAGGAGGCTGAGGAAACTCAAGAGATGTTTGATACAGGTGGGGCAGATCGTTCAACCCGGGCTTCTAGTGAGTCAGATCAGAGTGAAAATCCCATAGAGCAGAGGAGGTACCCTTCTAGGGATCGTAAAGAACCTGACTGGTATGGCCGTTTCATCAAGCATTAAGAGGATACGAGGACGAATCCTATAGAAGGGGGAGCTGTGTAATAGACTGTGATCATGATGATGTAATGTATTGCGCATGCGTGGTAGTGTTTTGCTCCTTTTTGGTGTATCTTATTGAGCTCGTGTCAGTCGTTCCCTATTCCTACGCTAGCGAAGGGTTTACATACATACATACATACATACATACATACATACATACATACATACATACATACATACATACATACATACATACATCATACATACATACATACATCATACATACATACATACATACATTCTACATATATATGGGAATGTATAAACACAACACATGAACCCATTCGATGCATAGATGACTTACAATTTCAAGCGTAAGAGATTTTTACATAACATTGGAACAAAACCGTACAAAACCTAATCTCATGAATACCATCTTAGTATGCATGCATGTATGTAATGGTTGGTTATGGGGTATCATAAGTTTATTATGAGTGTATGGCATTATTGTTGACCTATGTAAAAGCTCTATAACGAAGCTAAAGGATGGAAATTTTGAAAGTAGATGCCTGACATAATCAATACCTGGAGTGTTAACTGGTGATGATCTGGACTAGTACTGCTTGGTCATATAAGCTGCTGTGTTCCAATGAACCAAATTAAATTTGGCATAGATGGCAGGATAGGTAGTTGAAATATGCTATACTACCTCAACTGAACGAAGAATATGGAAGCTGGGACATTCAGCATCTCTTCAAACGATCCAAGCAGCATTACAGATTCTACCTATGGACATAATGGGCCTTTTTCTGAGACAACCAATGGAAATAGGTATGAGCTTGTTTAATAACTTCACACTATCTGAGAAATTTGTACATGCAGATTTTCTCCTTTGGAACAATTTCACATAGATCAGGGAAGACATTTCAAGTCAAACCTCATTAAAGAACTGAGGAAATCACATATCACACTTTACCAGCCACAATATGGTCCAAAGGTTTTAGAACTATATTGGATATGCTGGAAATGAACCAGTCCAGAGTATGATAAAACTTCGCCTATCTTTGGACTACTAATATCGATCTGTTCACTTGTATTCACGTGTCTCAGTCTAATAATATAAAAGTGCATGTTTTCTATCCTCACTCAGGCTGTCATTCTGTCATCTCAATATGATTGTAATGCGGATATTGCTACATAGCCTGTCTCTACTCTTTGTCATCTGATGAATTAATGTCATGTTGCACGTGAATGATCCGGTTTGAATTGTTACAGTTTCAATGCACAGCTGACCTTGAACACAAGCATCATAGATAGCACCAGTACTTGGATCTTTGTAGTTTTTCACTAGTCCCTCACCACAGCCACACTCAGTGTTACACTGGCCACTAGTTATCTTGTAAAACATTCCAGCCGAGCAACCTGTATGAAGTGAAATTTTACAAGTAGAATTACTATCATCTAATTGTAATTCTCAGCTATGGCTACCACTAAACAGAACATTCCTTGCCAGAGTACCACAGGTACCATGCAATGCCTATTTGTACTGATTTCATTTCAAGCACTGGTTAGCATTTAAATAAAATACAATAGTTACTTATAATAATTTACAATTTGTATCTGAATTGATCATATTGACCATCCATCAAGTCTCGATGAAAATGACTTCATTTCGCACCTGTGCATAATCATTTCCATATGAATTCTTACACATTCAAAATCATTTTGCCTGTCTCAGAGTTACGAGGCATTGAAATTTTTGTCAGAGCCACATTTTAATGCTAGCATTTCTTTTCTATGAACAATATCATTGGAAGTTTGAATTCTCCTAGATTAACATAACACAGCTAATAAAAGTTCCATTCCTGATGGGCTGTACGATTTTCGGAGTCAGAATTATATCACACGCAACCAAAGAAAAACGTGTTTATACAGACTTACATAAATGGTCTACATAAAAATACCATTAAAGCATTATTTTAGTGTTAAATACCTGTCATTGCATTCACTATGCGTGACTTAGGTCCTTCTCCAACATTTGTATATGAAGACACCTGAATACTTATAGACTGGCTATAATTCAGACCATTCAGCACATACGACACACAATTTTCTCCCACTCTCATAATGCTCGATGTATTTTGAAAAAATACATAGATGTTTGAGCCTCTGATAACTCCATTTGGTATGGAAGGAGGAGTCCAACTGATGATTACTGATGATGCACTGCGCAATTTAATTACTACATCTGTAGGAGCAGTGCTAGGAACTTAAAAAGAAAAATGATGACATTTTAGTAACTTTCGAATAAGATGTGCAACAATTTTTCTTACCACTTTCAAGCGTCGAGATTGTATTACATGATTGAGACCAGCTATCTTTAGAGGTGTAAGCAAAAATGCAGCAACTGTAATTAGTGAATGGTTCCAAAGAAGTGATGTTTGCTGTTCGACTAATGCCAGTGCTGAGAGATATCTTAAAGTATTCTGACTTTGAGCAAGAGAAACTGTAAGAAATGGAACTACTATCCACAATCGATGGTGGATCCCACACAGCTGCAATGCTTGTTTCTGTTCGACTCCACACCACTGCACGTGGTGGTCCTGCATTTCAACAATCCCTAAGGTCAATAAGAGTAAGAATTTGAACATGAAATTTGTTACCTAAACAGCTTCTGCCATCTTCTAGAAGAGTAAATCCAGAATTACATGAACATATAACATGAAAGCGATCTTCAGTTGAAGTGCAAATTTGAGCACATGGACCTTTTCCATTATTGCTCACACAGCCACCGCCTGTTGGTGACACTGGCACTATAGAATAGGTACAGAATCAATAGTATATATACATTAATGTAACACATATGTGCACACATCTATTACAATTACAAAGTGGAAAAGTAATTGTGGTATCAATATATAATTAGACCCATAGTTTTGCTCTGCACATCTTTTCATGAATAAATAACGAAATATAAGCCCACAAAATTGTGCTGCCATACATGTCACTGCAACAAATATTTCTTCATTGCCAGCAGCAATTCTACAGTTTAGCTAGTGCTCAATAAAATGTCAGCCTTGGAAGTCTGTCAATGTCACCTAAAAGATGCTATCCAAATCCAAAAGGTCCTTGGTTCTTCATACAGACAGTGCCAGCCTACAGGTGTAATTCCAAATAGCATGGCAACAACAAACCATTACAATCTATTTCAAACACTTCATTAGCCGGAATATGTAGATGCAAAACCAATGTTACTTTACAAGTGCTGAATTCAGAAGATGGGACATGAGAACTTCCCTTAGACAACAGCATGGGAAGATTGACGTTTAATGTGATTTTAAATAAATTATTCTTTGTGGAATAAAATGTTTACAAGTGAATGGGTTTATCATGTTCATTAATATATGATGTCATTATGGGATGGTATTGTTATGATTAGGTGTGTACATATGTATATTGTGTGTGTATGTTTGTGTGTGTGTGTGTGCTAAATTATAGTTTGTAAAGTTTCAAAGGAATGAGTATCTTTTTCTAAAATCTGAGGTGAGAAAGTTTTTAAACATTCTCGTTATCTAATGTATAATGTAACATAATAGCATACATACCTGTTCCAATCCACAAAGTCAAGCATTTGTATTTTGACATACGGCTGTAGTATTTGGTGAGAAGACAAATTTGGCATTCTGATTGAACATGATATGCCAGAGTAATTCATGTTACTTTATATCAAATGCGTTATTTCATCTTGTGCCTCAAATAAATATGTACTCATGCACAGTGCTTAACTCAAATGAATGTACATTGCCCAAGGTTTGTGTGAACTGATCTGTTTGCTGTACAATTAATAAAAGCATCCAAAATGGATATACAAACTTCAAATTGCTCTACAGTATTTGTATATAGGATGCACACCAGAATGCATAGTTAATCTTCTCTATGTGTTAGAGAGCACACAGTGTATCATGTGATCATTGAAGTGCTAGTACTCTTGGAGCCCCTAGGTCTTCAAGCTGATATTACAGCGTACCTTGCAGAGTCGACTGCAGAAAAGCAGAACAGGTTGGGTCCAGACTGTGTTAAATCAGGTGTCCATGTTACATCAATGTACCATTGGCTGGAGCTGGCACCTTGGTTTAAACTAGACTTAGTCAACCCAAAAGGAGACATTGTTACAATTTCCGATATCCTATCGTAAGTAAACATTATTTCTTTAGTGCTGTCAGATTCATTCACACACTTACGTTGGTCCAGAGGTCTGTGCAGTAATTCTGTATTTCCACTCGGTGTTAGACTTTAAACCAGATATATCCGAGCCATTTGTTATGTTATTAATGATCTGAGGCAGTTGATCACAGGAATAGGGACTGCTGTACAGTTCAAGGAGAAACTGCAAAGGAACACTACTAAGGCTTCTGACAGAATTGGAGGTTGGAGTGTCTTCAATTTGAAGTGCAATGGTATAGAGGCCATCAGGAATTCCAGTGAGATTTAGAGTGCACTATTTCAATCAATATCTCAGGTTATTACATTCTAAAAACACACTTAATTGTGGCTACCATACATCATTGATATTGAGTGTTTTGGAAGGTAGCGTCATGCATTCATCACCACATTCTTGCTTGTTTGCCTGTCCCCATCTGCAAATAACCAAATTTTGGTCCACATCGACCACTACACCATGCAATGAGGATAACTTTAAAAAACAGATTTAATAGATAAGGTGGCTGACCAGGAATGGTGAACTTTGGGTTGCAGTTGTTTTGAATTCGAACTATAGGGAACATCAATGCACTTGGGGAAGTGTTGATTGTTCCATTATTGTTGGTTTTTGTTTTGTCCACATCCACCTTTAATTCCCAACCTCCACCATCAGGCCAGCAGCAGCTTGAATACCTATGCAAGATAACATAAACCAGTGTAGTCAACACTTGCGGACACAATGATGAAGCATTATTGAATTGTTTCTTAAATGATTACCTGGAACTCTTTCAGGCAAGAAGCAAATAAATAGAATGTTATATTACTGTAGCAAGATATTTTTCTCATACACCCATGTAACATTGCCACTTGACATTATTATAAAGCTTGTAGGGTGGTAGAGTAAGTAGTAATGTAAGAATAGTGTACTGTTTCTGAGATTCTCACTCAGCTTTGAGAAAAGTCACCTTTGATACATATTTACTTGCATGCGATTACGTATATAAAAGAGTAGTAAAAACAACCAAAAACAAAAAAAGAAATCAACTCATGCCATGCCAGCCTTGGGTTACCTGTTGGGCTGTGCCAGCGATATTATGGTACATGTATATGCTAATACGAAATAAGCATGCTCAGCAGCACATACACTGTTATTCTGTACTAATATACTACATTGCTGACCAGAGTAAAATGAAATGAATGCATCAATAATGCTGCCAGATTGTAGCATGGCAAGTGAACTTACCATGCACGAAAAGAAGACGCCGTGTATGAAATTATTCGTTCTCCTGTGGTCCAATCCAGCAACGTACTAGAGTCTGTGCACCGTGTGTTGTCATTAAGTTGACTGCACTGGTCAGAGCAGTCAACTTTCGTGAATGTGGAGTCGGTCTCGTCATCCCCTACACAGCTCTGGACTAGGGATGCTCTCCAAAATGTTCTACGAACAATTTGTATCTGTAATTTGAACATAAAGATACATTAATCGTGCATACATGTACATTTATGAGATCGATTTTCAGTGCGTAAGAAGTGATGTGTTGAGGACATTTCAGACTTCTACAATATCAAGTAATTTGAAATCATGCGTTAAGTCCCTTTTCGAGGTAACGATCTTATTGCGTGTCTTAAACAACAATGGTATACTCTCATGTATATAAAATTCTTTAATGACTTGGCTATACTTTCAGAATTGGAAGCTAGAACTTCTCTTGTGACGAAATACATAGTTATAGTTTGAAAACTGAGCGATTCGGATCATCGCATACGTATATTTGGCACAGAGCCACTCACATGCATGCTCACTCTCTCACACACACACACACTGATAAGTGTATGAAGAAAAATTTATAGAGTACAGTGTGTTAAAGTTCAACAGGGCATATATAAAATACATGCATACACTGCAGCTGCACGGTATTGTCACTTTACGCATTACGTAATTGGCTGTAACTGATTAACGCCGAGAGACGCTTATCTGCGTCAAATATGTGTTTACCGTTACCAAAGAATTCTTCCAGACCCTTTGAAACATTATACCAATTAGAAGTTATTCATGTTCACACTTCAGTTTATATTGTTGAAACCTACCTATAACATTACTCTAACGCCTCAATTCGTTGGTTTCGGACAACTCTACTTTAGTTAAACAAAAAATATTCCGGCGTTAATCGGTTATTAAGGGGTAAAAGTGACATCCTACACAACTGCATTGTAGGTGCAAAATCCATTTTAATAATGTACGTGAATTCTTCTCTAAGCAAAGAGGGCTGCATGCTTGGGCACGCTCACCCTTAGACACTAAACCTTACACAACAAACAATGTTTTCACTTTACATGTATTGCGCTATGATCTGCGCAACACGTAATTATCTCCTGTATGACATACTTATATACAGCTGGTCGAGTTAAAACCAAAAGAAAATCATAAAGATGTCCATGTATCCAGGTCAAGTCTGTGGACCAATAAACGGCTTACCGCAGAGCTGTCTGCATTGTACTTCCATGACATTGTACCACCAGAAAAATGGCTGCAGCCTATCTCGTGAATCAGGTGCAGCCAAAGAAGGCTCCATATGAAACGTTGGTTTTTGTTCTGCCAAAGGGAAAAACAAATCAAATAATAGCTTTCCTGAGCCGGATTCTAAAATAGCAAGTCTCTTCCTCGTTACATTCTTTCCGTAAAGGCAAGTACATGTAGGTGCAACCTTTCTCATAAATTATGCGGGGGCGGTAAGTACGCTTCATTATATTTGTATTTTGTAATATGGAGGAGCAATTGGGACGTTCTCAGTAAGATACTATATCAATGCGTGCTATCCATGGTCACCATCGCCTAGCTCGAGAAAACAACAATGTTATCCCGTGGGAAACTCCAGGAGAGATACTATGATATGGTGATGGCTCGCTCCACCGATGACACATTCTGCGGTAGTGGTCTGGATTAAGATCTAAAGTGTCAGCATTTATCGTTTGCTAAGAGGTACAGCCTTTCGGTTAAACTACATAATTAATTTTCAGTTCCAAAATAGCCACATTTCCCTAAACTGACAATGACACGTACAGGTTTTACTATCGGAACTACGTAGAAAAAAAAGCTCTCCGTGGCAAAAATACTTCACATCTGTGCAATCACTCAACACACAGGCGCATGCAAGTTAGTAAAAATTAGCACATTGATTATATAGTTATTTTACCATAATAATTTCTCCAGTGTTGCTGAAATCTCGGCTACGCAATCAACGTAACATCTGAACAGATTAACTCGCACTCGAATAGATATACTGACATATAAACCAGTACGCATGCGCGATGTAACGATGTCATGCTGCATACGACGCATTCTTATAATTATAACAATTTGACTGTCTGAGATTGAGGAGAGGCAGAAGTATGCTTTGAAACGAGTTGGGTGTATGTTCCCTTGGTGTTTGAGGTATATGGTGGCTATCACTGGTGAGAAGTTGGGTTTACAATAAGACAATGTAGCACAAATGTGAAGGTAAATGATATGTGGTACATTCACTATGTTAAATATTAATTCAAATGTTTAAAATCATTACAGTACCAATACCACATACTTATACATCAAATTACACGGATCAGTATTGCCTTGAAATGTGTACACTTTCCGCATTCTAATTAAGAAATCGAGGTTCGCCACAATGCTTTAAGTGTACTGCAGAAGTTAATTTGTGTGGTGCAGGGACGGTAGCCTGACATAATCACTTCATAAGCCTTCATGGCTCGCCGCTGCTTACCTGTGGAAAATGATCAATGAGGAGGCCCCATGCATCTCAGTTGTAGCTTCTATTGCCATGTGTAATGTATATAATTGCAACGGGTTTGCGTCAGCTGTGTGTGTATCACGGACATGTGCTTTGCATCCGTAAATTAAAAGTGTGTTAAAATGTATTTCGATGTCGCGTGTTTTGATTAACCATATATACACTATCCCAGACTATAGGCGGTGGAGCAAGACTACTATCAGAGAAGTAGTACTCCATACTTTAAAATGGTATTACTACTTTGTAAACACACAGCTGAGCTGACCCGCAACTTAGTGCTGCAAGGGATTCTTGATTTAAAGATTGAGATATATTGGCTGAATTGTTCCACAAGGGTCTCTGAAAGATTGAGACTTTCGGTTATTGTGGTGTATGTTAATGCAAGAGGTAGAATGGTAGCCTTCTGGCGCATGGTGATGTGCTAGTATCACAGTTATGTTATATGCTTGTTGACTGTTAACCGATTATACGCGATATTATAATACGTTTGTCATTTTCATGCATGGTATCAGACTACGTTCGTACTGTATATACCGCATGGCGTGGAATATTTCAGAGAGACTATTTTTTGTGACCTTCTCAACGTAATTAAGGTCGCGTGTCAATGATTTTCGGCTTAAATTCCTTTTGGGTTTTGCACGAATACCACTAGGCACAGAAGCGGCATTTGTCAATTTGTTATTGTGAGGTTTCGTTTTGCAGCGAATGTGATCGACGCAACACTTTTGAGCCAGAGATGATCATTAGTATATATTGTCTCTGATTGAGCTATACATGTATATGTACGTATATAGCGGGTAGCTGGTAGCGTGCAGCTGTACGCTGAGTGGTCACATATTGTGTGTGTGTGTGCATACATGGTTGTACGCTGAGTATACTTAGGGATGTATTTAGTGATGTGTGTATGTGCGCTGAGTGTGCAGTGTTTTCTTATCATGCACTGCATCCATCCTCCACACGAAGACAGTTATTTAACTTTTGCACAGACCCTGTTGGTAACAATCACTCGTTTACGGCCGTCTATACACAAAAACCACTGGTGCTACATGTTTACACGGCCAGGGGCTGCGTACGCAAATTTGCGTCTTCCGCGTATAATCGGTTATACTGGGATCACACGGGATCGAGTAATTCCGTACGGAGTAATTCCATACATGCATGCATGTACGCACAACACTAATATGCATGTAGGCTTACATGCAGCGGAGATTCAAAGCATGGTTCTAAACGTTAGCGAATGACTACATTACATAGTCCAGTGTTGTGACTTTCTGTGTTTCACTAATACATTTTCATGCATTTGCAGCATTTTGTTATATGTCTTTCATGTTACATGTATGTAATGATAGTAAGCGTGAAAGAAAACTTAAACTGTGTTGTGTCGTACATGATGTGTTTAAATGGTAATTAATTTATGTCGCTCCTTTGTGTTTGCATAGATGTTACGAGTTGAATTGAATAGTAGTACTTACGTCTGTACTACTAGACATACTCCACGGGACCAATAGTCTGGGAATGTGTATTTATATGTCGGAGCTGGCAGAAGCAGTGAGCTACAGAAGAAGGTTTTTAAAAATTAAGATTTGCAAAATACAACCAGAGATAATCTACTTGCATATATTACCTCATATAGAACTGGGGGAGGGTGGATGTGAAAGCTATTTCATTATTACGTTATGGTGGTGATATATATTTTGTCCAAAACGCTGCGCAGTTATCAGTAGTATACAGTTGAAGATAGGTGTGTGCATATGTGCGTGTGTGTGTGTGTGTGTGTGTGTGTGTGTGTGTGTGTGGGGGTATGAAACATTCAATCCCCTTCACAATTTGTAGCAGTATACGTTATGATATAGTCAAAACAATACGTCCATACATGACTTGCTTTCGTCATAGTGCAGTACGGGAGATTGTATTTAAAGATTTAGATATGGGTCATTTGAAAGGCATCTGTTTTTATATTTACTTATTTGTCCACAGATTGTTGACTGATTAAGTCTTTCGTTTATTTTGATCCATGTTGATGATGCATGGTATCAGAATACGTCCGTACTTGTATATACAGCATGGCGGGGAATATTTCAGAGGGACTATTTGACCTCCCTTGGGGTTTGAGGTATGTGGTGGCTATCATTGGATTTACAATAACACAATGTAGCACAAATGTGAAGGTAAAGGATGTATACGTAATACATTCACTATTTAATATTAATTCAAAAGCTTTAACCGATTACACGCGGAAGACGCAAATTTGCGTCCGCAGCCCTGGCCATACAGCATGTACTCTGTAAACGTGTGATTGTTACCAACAGGGTTTTTGCAAAAGTTAAATAGCTATATCATACAGTCTTCATGTAGGGGGAGGGATGCAGCGCGTGATAAGGTCTGATACTGCACACTCAGCGCACATACACGGCTATCAACACATTTCTATATACGTACATTCAGCGTTTGCTACCAACGCATCCCTAAGTATACTCAGCGTACAACCATGTATGCACCCACACACAACACAATTAAAGTCCACTGAGCGTACAGCTACACTCTACCATGCAGCTACCTACATAACTACATACAATACTAATGATCGTCTCTGGTTCAAAAGCGTTCACGTCGATCACAACTGCTGCAAAACAAAACCTCACAAGATCACAAATATTTAGGCTAAATTCTCTCCCAAATATTCAGTCCACACCATGCGGTATACAGTACGGACTGAATGAAAATGCATGAAAATGATAAACGTATTACTAGAGTTAACAATTCCGCGTATAATCGGTTAATTCATTACAGTACAAATACCACATACTTGTACATTACACTACGCGGTTCAGTATTGCTTTTAAATGGGTACACATTCCGCATTCTAATTAAGAAATCGATGTTTGCCACAATAGTTTAAGTTTATTTCAGAAGTTAACTTGTGTGCTGCAGGGATGGTAGACTGACATAATCACTTTATATGCCTGCATGGCTCGCCGCTGTTACCTCTGGAAAATGACAAATGAGGAGGCTCCATGCATCTCAGTTGCATCTCAGTTTTAGCTTCTATTGCCATGTACAAGTATCAATTGTAATGTATACATTTGCAACGGGCTTGCGTCAGCTGCGTTTGTATCACGGACATGTGCTTTGCATCCGTAAAATGAAGTCTGTTAAAATGTATTTCGATATGTCGCGTGTATTGGTTAACCATAAATACACTATCCCAGACTATAGGCGGTGGAGCAAGTCTACTATCAGAGACGTAGTACTCCATACTTTAAAATGGTATTACTACTTTGTAATGTAAACCCGCAACGTAGTGCTGCAAGGGATTCCTATTTAAAGATTGAGATATATTGGCTGAATTGTTCCACAAGGGTCTCTGAAAGATTGAGACTTTCGGTTATTGTGGTGTATATTGATGCAAGAGGTAGAATGGTAGCCTTGATGCCCATCTGGTGCATGGTGACGTGCTAGTATCTCAATTATGTTATATATGCTTGTTGATAAACTGCGATCACACGGGATCGAGTAATTCCATACGGAGTAATTCCATTCATGCATGCATGCGCACACAACACTAAGATGTAGGCTTTCATGCAGCAGACATTCAAAGCATGGTTCTAAACGTTAGCGAAAGACTACATTACATAGTCGAGTGTTGTGACCTGCATGAGTGTTGAACTTTCTGTGTTTCACTGATACGTTTTCATGCATTTGCAGCATTTTGTTATACTCATCTCTTTCATGTTACATGTATGAAATGATAGTAAGCGTGAAAGAAAACAAACTGTGCTGTGTCGTACATGAATGTGTTTAAATGGTAATTAATTTATGTCGTTCCTTTGTGTTTGCATGGATGATATGAGTTGAATTGAATAGTAGTACTTACGTCTG
The DNA here is from genome assembly GCA_013339895.1 of Ephydatia muelleri. NCBI lineage: Eukaryota > Metazoa > Porifera > Demospongiae > Spongillida > Spongillidae > Ephydatia > Ephydatia muelleri. The sequence goes on along the minus strand of JABACO010000001.1, from coordinate 33,125,020 downwards.
TACTACTAGACATACTCCACGGGACAAATAGTCTGGGAATGTGTAATTATATATCGGAGCTGACTGAAGCAGTGAGCTACAGAAAGAGGTTTTACAAATTAAGATTAGCAAAATACACTCAGAGATAATCAATATAGAACTGGGGGGGGGGGGGGGGGGAGGAAGGGGCGTGCGAAAGCTATTTCATTATTACGTTATGCTGGCGATATATATTTGTCCAGAACGCAGCGCAGTTATCAATAGTAGGGTTAAAGATGGGTGTGTGCATGTGTGTGTGTGTGTGTGTATGTGTGTGTGTGTGTGTGTGTGTGTGTGTGTGTGTGAGGGGGTATGAGAGATTCAATCTCCTAACACTTTGTAGCAGTATAAGGTCATTACATAGTCAAAAAAAATACGTCCATACATGCACTGCTTTCGTCCAAGCATAATCCAGTGATAGTATTTAGACCTGACAATGCGCCGCCGATACTATGAGCTGTGATTTGCCTGGCGCCGGGTTAAGTTACATCGTGCAGCATAACAAAGCATTCTTAAGACAGATGCATGAGAAAAATGATGTTGTGTGCTTTGAAAGGAGCTGGGTGCGTGTTCCCCTGGGGTTTGAGGTATATGGTCACTATCACTAGTGAGAAGTTGGATTTACTACAGTGTACATGTACAGCCTGTAGGTGCTTCCTACAAGTAAATGCGAACTGAAGGTAAAAGGAGGTATATGTGGCACTTTCACCGCGTTATAAATATGAATTCAAAAGTTCATGATCATTACAGGTAACAGTACAAATACCACATTTACCTACATGTACACATCTCACTCCATGTGTCTGGTACACTTTAGAATGTACTTCACGTATTCTATCTGGTTTTGCGGCATGCCTTCATGTCCATTCCGCATTCTTTTTAAGAAATTAATGTTTACCACAATGCTTTAAATGTTATGTGTTTACTGCAGAAGTTAACTTTTGTGACGCAGGGACGGTAGACTGACTTATCATCAGCTCATTTGTGTGTTTACATTACAAAGTAGTACCATAAGTACACTATCCCAGACTATAGCCAGTGGAGCAATTCTACTATCAGAGACGTAGTACTCCATGCTTTAAAATGTTATTTACTAAACATAAACACCCAGCATCGAAATTTCAATACGTTTGTACATACTCTATTTGTACGGGAATACGGATGCACATTATCGGTAATACACACGCAGCTGACGCAAGCCCGACGCAAAAATAAATAAACATGGGTATAGCTGAAGCTACAACTGAGATGCATGGAGCCTCCTCATTGATCATTTTCCACAGGGATACAACGGTGAGTATGCAGGCTAATAAAAGTAAGTAGAAGTACGTCAGTCCACAACGCATACTACTAAGTTAACCTCTGCAGTAAACATGCCTTAAACAATTGTGGCACAGATCGATTTTCTAATGAATGCGTCATGATGAATCAAACTTCGTATCCTAAATGCAAAACAACATAAATTTAAATAGTGACATATAATAATTACCATTTCAGCATGCGACAGTACAGTTTAAGCTGTTATTCACGCTTACTACCATTACTTACATGTAACATGAAAGAAATGAGTACATGTATAACAAAATGCTTCAAATGCGCCAGTTAAATATAGAAGCACTAATGCAGGTGGCAAACTCGACTGGTAAATTAGTGTTCCGCTTACTTTAAAAAACTCTTTGAATGTCAAGTGCTGCAGTGCATGTAAGCATGTTATTTTGAATGTACATGCATGTATCGAATTAATTCCACGTGGTCCCAGTTTAACTACACCCAACAAACGTATAACATAACTGAGATGCTAGTACATCACCATGCACCAGTTGTGTGTTAAGGCTACCATTCTCACTCTTGCATGAATATGCGAAAAAAGAATTAAAAAGGAATCCCTTACAGCACAACTTTGCGAGTCAGCTCAGCTGTGCGTTTACATTACAAAGTAATACCAAAACATACATGTAGCTAGTGGAGCAAGTCTACTATCAGAGCCATAGTACTCCATGAAAAAAAAAGGAATTTTTTAAACATTTAAACACACGGAATCAATCTAATTTAAATACAGACTATTTTTACCGGAAGGGGGATGCAAAGCACATGTCCGTGATACACAACGCAGCTGTTGAAAGCCGGATGCATGGAAAATGATAAATGAGGAGGCCCCATGCATCTCAGTTGTATTTGAGTTTTAGCTTCTGTTGCCATGTATAAATTGTAATGTACATATTTGCATCGGGCCTGCGTCAGCTGCGTGTGTATCACGTGTTTATGTTTTTAGAATTCCATTTTTAAAATGGAGTACTAGGTCTCTGATAGTAGACTTGCTCCAATGGCTATAGTCTGGGATAGTGTATTTATGGTACTACTTTGTAATGTAAACACACAACAACTGAGTTGATCCGCAGCGTAGTGCTATAAGGGATGAGAGTGAGAATGGTAACCTCAACACCCATTTTGTGCATGGTGATGTGCTAGCATCTCATCCGTTTGTTGGGTGTACATGTAATTAAACCGAGGCTGGAATGACACTGAAGTAATTCCATACTACACTTGTAACATGCACTTGACATTCGAAGAAGTAAGAGGAAGAGTAAATTACCTAGTTAGGTTTTGTCACCTGCATGAGTGCTTCTATATTTAACTGCCGCATTTACAGCTTTTCGTTATACTCATCTCTTTCATGTTACATGTATGTAATGATAGTAAGACAGCTTAAGGTGCAGTTTCATACATGCTGAAATGGTAATTAATGTCACTCCCATTTGTTTGCTTTGAGGAATACGAAGTTTGATGCGTAATGATGCATTCTTTAATGTGTGTCACAATGGTTGAAAGCATGTTTACTGCAGAGGTGGTGCAGGGACGGTAGACTGACGGACTTATATATATATGTAATTCCTTTATTAACCGGCATGGCTCGCCGCTGCTTACTTGTGAAAAACGATCAATGAGAAGGCTCCAGGAATCTAAGTTGTAGCTTCAGCTATACCTATCTAATTTTTATTGGGCTTGCGTCAGCTGAGTGTGTTATACAGTATGCATCCGTATTCCCGTAAAAATAGAGCATGTTCAAACGTATTGATGTCGCGTGTTTATATAAGGTTAAATACCATTTTAAGGTATGGAGTACTACGTCTCTGTTAGTAGACTTGCTCCACTGGCTATAGTCTGGGATAGTGTACTTAGTGTTATAATTTGTAATGACAAATGAGCTGATCCGCAACGTAGTGCTGTAAAGGAATCCATATGGATTGAGATTAAACTATAATTATATTATTTAAAACGTAATTTCGTTATTGGCTGCTGAATTGTTCCACAAGGGTCGTTGAAAGATTGAGTCTTTCGGCGATCGTGGTGCATGTTGGTGCAAAAGTAACCGTTCACCCAGCTGCCAGACGCTGTTTGTATTTTTATGTAAACTAGGACCATAAGTGAAGAGACTAGCCAGTTCCTAAAGCATATGGCCACTGCTCTGTCCTTCAAGTGGGACAAGACCTATTCCATTACGAGCAGTTATGTAAGATCACGGCTTGCTTTTGTTGGGGTTCGAATAAGTGAGCCTCTGTCTGAGACGTTCATGCACCAAATGGAAGAGTGGGCTGGGATTTGATGATGGTGCTCCTCTGGCCACATTCGTGGAATTCGTTTCTCTAAGTTAAACAAGTGTAATAATAACAGAAGTATTATCTAATTGTATGTATTTCACGTGTGTTGTAAAATGTGCTGTTCTTGATGCTTATTTTTATATACACACACTATACGCATATTGTGGACACACCTCCTGCGTTAAATAATGAGATGCAGAACACTGACATCGAATGGGTTTAAGCACCTTACAGGTATGTAGCTGGCATTAGACTGGCGTATCAGCACTACACCTTGCTTATTATCCTGCATGACTTGCCGCTGCATGCTAATTAAATGATGCCGTTTTAAAAGTAAGAGGGAGACAATAAGTTAACTCTTTGGATGCCATGAGAGTTCATATATATGCCTGCATGCATATACAAACAACCGTTATGAATTCTACTTGACAGTGTAAGTATCAAATGTGTGAATCGCAACTTCATGATGTATCTTGTGTGTCCATTATTACCTCGCACATACGGTTGTAACAAAACCATACTTATTATGAACTGCAGATGGAGATGGAGTGAACTGGCATTTTAAACATGTTGTACTACACTAATGTGGGATACACATTCCTGTTCTGGGAGTAAATAGCATTAGTGAAGTCATCTGAATAATGTGTCGTTGTAAGAAACATAATTACAGCAGTTGTAAAGTAACCAAACATGTCATATACTAATAAGGTCACAAGTGCAACAAATATTTGCATGCATGCATGCATGTGCGTACATCCCAGTGCCCCTCCTGGGTTTGACTTCAGCATCTACATGGCTGGTTTACATGCATGTCACTGATTTGTATGTATGTAAATGTACAATATGGTATTCAAAGCGATTCTTTTGTAATAAACACAACACTGACATGCATCACACAGATGATTATATGGCTGTGTGACAATGCATGTATATATGCACTTGGTGTTCAAGGAGTTAATCACTATACGTTACGCTTGTCTATATCGATGCAACGCCCTTCTCGGTCTCAACTGACTGTTCACAATGATGTACATACATTACAATTATGCTTACAATTTCTGTATGGGATTGTTGAAATACAACTAGCATGCATGCGTCTAATCCATATAATAAAACGCTTGTCTGTACGATACGTGTGTGATACTAGACGTGCTCCACGTGCTCATAATCTCGGAAAGTGTACTTATGGTCATGTTTTGTAATGTAAGCATACAACTCGATCAGCTGACCAACATAGTGCCGTGTAAAGATTTAGATATGGGTCATTTAAAGGCATCAGTTTTTATATTTACTCATTGGTCCACTTAGTACGTGGTTGACTGATTGAGTCTTTCGATTTTCGGTTATTTCGGTAAAAACGATGTTTGCCATAATGGTTTAAATATTATGTATAGCATGTTTACTAGTTAACATATGTGGTGCGGGGACGGTAGACTGACGCACTTCTCATTACTTTATTAGTCTACATGGTTCGCCGCTCATTACCTGTTAAAAATGATCAATGAGGAAGCTCCATGCATCTCAGTTTTAGCGTCAGCTATAACATATGTATTTCCTTAAAATTTGATTCCGCATGTTTACACGCATTGAAATTTAGATGTCGCGTGCTTATATAATACCATTTAAAAGTATGGAGTACTACGTCTCTGATAGTAGACTTGCTCCACCGCCTATAGTCTGGGATAGTGTATTTATGGTACTACTTTGTAATGTAATCACAACTGAGTTGATCCGCAACGTAGTGTTGTAAGGGGATTTCTTTTTTAAAGATTGAGCTATAATTATATGCGTTAAAAGGTAATTTCTTTATTGACTGGCTGAATTGTTCCACAAGGGTCGTTGAAAGATTGAGCCTTTCGGCGATGGTGGTGCATGCTTGAATCTGATAGGTGCAAAAGTATAACCTTTCACCCAGCTACAAGTATTTTACTAGACAGATTAGATAGTTACGTGTTGTTATTTATTTATTTAGTGTAAACTGGGACTACAAGTGAGTATTTATATATACACGCATATTGTGGACATGCCTCCTGCGTTAAATAATGACATGCAGAACACTTACACCGAAGGGGGGTTCAGGTACAGTTATGTCGTTGGCTTTAGACTGGTGTATCAGCATTACACGTACATGTATTTATTAGCCTGCATGAATGCTAATTAAACGATGCCGTTTGAAAGAGGGAGACATTAATTTAGTCGCATGCTAGTTATATAGCTTCAACAATTACATACAGAAATCGTAATATACATGATTGTAAGAAATTTTAATGTACGTCATTGTGAACAGTCAGTTGAGACTGAAAAGGGCGTTGCATCCGTACAGACAAGCGTAACGTATGAACCATATTATACAACGTTTGTCAGTACGATACGTGTGTGATACTAGACGTGCTCCACGGGCTCTTAATCTGGGAAAGTGTACTTATGGTCATGTTTTGTAATGTAAGCATACAACTCAGCTGACCAACATAGTGCAGTACGTGAAAGCAGGGTTGCCGAAGGCCAGCCGGCCTTCAGGTCGGCCTGACAGGCCAGGGGCCTGGCCTGACCTGTCAGGCCAGGGGTCTAACCTATCAGGCCGGACCACGCCCACCCTAAGCATCATGCAATATGTTAGGCGGGCTTCTGATTGAAAACTCAATCATCAACTATTATTACTTTTTATTGACGTCAAATGGTGCATACAAACCCTTCATTCCTAATTACATTTTTATATTCAGTATACACAAGTATTATAATATCTTATTGCGGAGGATTTGGTGCAACCAATAAATACGAATTCGAAGTCCTGAAATGACTTTACACCTTCGCCAAATGCACGATTGTAAATCATTCAAACTGACAAAAAGCAGCAGAATTCAAATACATTGTATTCATGTGTAGCGACTGAGCAAGAGTGTACATAATATTGGCTTAATGTATTCAAAGCAGCCATGCATTACGCTTTAGCATAATTGATGTTTCCAGCCGTTGGGGAAGTAGATTCCATCGTTGACGCTCCTGGATCAACTTGGCTCTTGAAAATACATGTTCTGAAGGGGCAGATGAAGCTGGAATAGCGAGGGTACTTCCGTGCAAGTATTGCAATAGTAGGGAATTGTAAGTTGTGCATTTTCCACCGTTCCATAGGATCTAAATGGGTTGTAGAATCTACTGCTCTGATCTCATGGAGTCGAAGCCAAAGATCATAATCCTCCTTAACTGCGTCACGAAGACTTTTATATGCATCTTGTTCATCACTGTTAGCCTGCCTAGCAGCTTTAGTAGATTCATCATCATAATCATCTAGAAAATCACATGCAGTCCTCAAATCGTCTTCGCTTTGTGGGATTTGGCACATATGATCCATCTTTTTCTAATGCATCATTATTAAAAGAAACCCCTGCTACAGCAAACATTTCCTTCAGAAGTTGCTGTTTGATTGTCTGCTGTTGTAGTGGTGTCAGCCACTAGTTGCATTTGTTGATGCAGAGGCATTCTTTGGCTTTGGTGGGTCAATATGGTTTTTAATTGACAATTGGAGAGTATGACAAGCACATCGCACATGTTCTTCACATATCCCATTCTCCAGCAAGTCTTCCATGGTGGCCAAAAAATTTGCACCATTGTCTGTAGCAATTGCATCCAGCCTATCATCGAATGTATACTTGATCCCCAATTCCATAATGAGTGATCCAATCTCCTGTGCAGTATGTGAAACATTACTATGATGCTACAGCCAACACAGCTGACAACAGTTCCCAACCTGAACTGATCCAGTGGCCTGTGATGGCAACATATGAGTCACCTGTTGGCATCTTTGCTGCATCTGTTGTGAGCGAAACAGAACTGGATTGCTTCAATGTCCTTCAACTTCAACATATCCTCATACAACTCATCTATCATTTTGGTGACCTTTGTCCTGCCAGGCATCTTAAAGGAACCTCTTGAAATGCATGAAACTATTCACTGAAAGTTAGATTGTCAGCAAGAGCTGGGGGAAGTAAATTTTCGCACCATGCATGTGCTAAGAGTTTCATGGCTTTATCCTGCTCATTTTTTGTGAGAGGCGGGATTTGAGATGTAAAAATACTGCTCCAGCTGCGATTTCTTGGCTGTTAGAATTGTCTTTTCTTTTTTGGAACACACTACTGAGTCGTCTTTCTTTAATTGATCCTTGTGATTCCGTTCAATGTGCCTAAAAAGAGTAGAGTGTTTCCTGGCGAACGGCTTGTGGCAATAGACAACCAAGCTTTATCCGCGTAACTTTTCTCCTTCGATGTATGGACCTTGAAATGGGACCAGACAGCGGATGTATTAGTGCTACCGCTAAGCTTTCGCATAGGTAGAAATCTCACAAGCTCCTCGGAGTTTTATTCCCACAGATCGGGGTTAGGACAAGGTTTGAGGTGATGAGTGGAAGGCAGAGGAGTGTTTAAAGATGATGGACCAGGAGAATTGTCGATCGACATAGCGGAGGCAAAATCACTTTGCATGCGTATCAATTAATTAAACACCGAATAATTTGTAATTGATTGGCCTGACAGGTCGGCCTATCAGGCCAGGCAGTCAGGCCGGCCGGCCTCAGCCAGACCCCTGGCTGGCCTACGGCAACCCTGCGTGAAAGTGTATTTAAAAATTTAGATATGGGTCATTTAAAAGGCATCAGTTTTTATATTTACTTATTGGTCCACAGATTTTTAACCGATTATACGCGGAAGACGCAAATATGCGTATATACGCAGCCTGGCCGTGATAGCATGACATTGCCAGTGGTTATTGTGTACGGCGTAAACGAATGATTGTTATACCAACAGGGTCTGTGCAAAAGTGAAATAGCTATATCTTACAGTCTTCATGTAGGGGAGGAATGCAGCGCGTGATAAGGTCTGATTACTGCACACTCAGCGTACATACACGGCTATCAACACATTACTATATACGTACATTCAGCGTTTGCTACCAACGCATCCTTAAGTATACTCAGCGTACAACCATGTATGCACCCACACGCAACACAAAGTCCACTCACGTACACCTACGCGCTACCAGCTATGTACATACATAACAACATACGTATTGCTCAATCAGAGACATTATATACCAATGATCATCTCTCGCTCAAAAGAGTTGCGTCGATCACAACCACTGCAAAACGAAACTTCACAAAAATTGTCTCTCTGAAAAATTCCACGCCATGCATGTGGTATATACAGTACGAACGTATTCTGATACCATGCATGAAAAATGATAAACATGTTACAATTCCGCGTATAATCGGTTAACTGATTAAGTCTTTCGTTTTTAGGTTATTTTGATCCATGTTCATGCAAGAATGGGATGGTAATCTAACACCCATCTGGTGTTGCGCATCTTAGGTGTTAACCGATTTTACGCGGAATTATTTCATGCATGGTATCAGAATAACACCGCATGGCGGGGAATATTTCAGAGGGACTATTTTTCTTCTGTGATTTTGTGAGGTTGTGTTTTGCACCGGTTGTGATCGACGCAACTCTTTTGAGTCAGAGATGATCATTAGTATTATAATCTGATTGAGCTATACAGTATGTAATTATGTTTGTACATGTAGCTGCATGGTAGCGCGCAGCTGCACGCTGAGTGGACTTAGTGTTGTGTGTGGGTGCATACATGGTTGTACTCTGTGTGTACTTAGGAATGCTTTGGTATCAAATGCTGAATGTATTTAGTGATGTGTTGATAGCTGTGTATGCATGTGCGCTGAGTGTGCAGTGTTAGGTTCGAAGACCTTCATGAAGACTGTAAGATATAGCTATTTAACTTTTGCACAGACCCTGTTGGTAATAATCACTCGTTTACGGCCATCTATACACAATCTGACAATGTCGCGCTTTACACGGCCCGGGCTGCGTACGCAAATTCGCGTCTTTCGCATATAATCGGTACAACTTTGTACATGTATTGTAAACACACAACTGAGCTGACCCGCAATGTAGTACTGCAAGGGAATCCTTTCTGATTGAGATATATTTTGTCTAGTGTGTGTGTGTGGGGGGGGGGGGGGGGGTTCAATATCCTAACACTTTGTAGCAGTATACGGTCATGACATAGTCAAAAACAATACATGCACTGCTTTCGTCGAAGCATAATTCCAGAGATAATATTTAGACCTGACAATGCGCTGCCGATACAATGAGCTGTAATCTGCCTGGGGCCCGGGTTATATGAAGTTAAGTTTCATCATACAGCATAAGTATTCTTATAATTAAAACAATTTGACTGTCTGAGATTGATGAAAGACAGATGCATGAGAAAAATGATGTGGCATGCTTTGAAACGAGTTGGGTGTGTGTTCTCTTGGGGTTTGAAGTATATGGTGGCTAGCACTGCATGGTGAGATGTTGGATGTACAAGGTGTTTCCTACAAGTAAATGCGAACTGAAGGTAAAGGAGATATATTTGTGAGACATCCCCCCCCACCCCCACTGGTAAGTTTACACTAAGCAAGTAGTAAAAATATTCATTTGATTTGATTATGCCACAATGCCAATGCCACAATGCCAAGACCCCCCCAAAAAAGCAAAACCATCTGATCTGGCTGCACTCAAAGAAAACACTTACACTGAGGGATACAGAAATTGAGAATAGGATCAGCGGCCTCATGAGCTGTTCAACAGAATAGATGCAGATTCAGGGTATGTGTGTGTGTGCCATCATCATTAGTGAGTTATATATTTTTACTGTGTGTGTGTGTCCATTAGGGCATGTACAAGTACTCTGTGTGAGCTGAAAACTTTGAGAAATACTGTGTAAGAGGCCAAAGTCATGCAAGTGGAACAAAGCAAACAAAAAAAAGTTTAGTAAGGGTTATGCTCAATACGACAGTTTTATTTCACACCTCAGGAAACGGTGATGTGAGTGTGTATGTACAGAGAACCAGCCATAAGGGAGCTCCACACACACAGAGTGAAGTTGTCGACTTCATGCAACGCTACAGAGGGACACAATACGAGTACATGTACAAAAGGACAGGGTACAGAATTTGAATACATAGGTGTTAAATGGAATAGAGTGCTTGTGCATGAGCAGAGAACAAGTTTAGCAGAATGGACCTTACGTGCAATGTACATGTGTGTGTGTGTAGACTGGCTTAATGTTTTTCATGGTATGTGAGCGTACAAGTGTGCTGTACATTAGTGTATGTATCTGTTGTGCACCAGATTCCATTTCCATAACAATGCAAGTGTACTGTACGTGTATATTCATGTATGCTTTGTGAAAACAGTGTGAGAAATATGAACCCGTGTATGGCAGGTAACAATGCAAGTGCATAGTGCACATCCATTCTGTTCTTTTGTGCTTGATGTTAAGTTGAGGTTCAGCCTGTTGGCAAGGACCACAGCCTTGGCCTGGTCACATAGCTAGAGGCTGCAAGCTGAATGCCACGTGAGGCCTAAAGTTGCATGTTAAATTATTATCATTTCTCACTATAGCATGTGGCTCCTGCATGTGCAAAAGAGCTGAAGAAACTGCTGTAACTGTTGTATTTCTTGTGCAGTGAAGCATAGTGTTAACAAAAGTGCATTTTTAGTCAGTGTGTTCCAAAAATGTTGTTATTCCCTGCATTGTATAGAATTTATGGTTTTAATTTATGTAGACTCCTGCATCTGCAAGTAACGTTGAAAAAGCTGCAGTAAGTCTACCATTTCATGTGCAATGGAGCATAGTTTCAGTTATGTACTTGGTATGCTGATCACAAAATTTGATAATTTGTATTTCTTATTATTTCGTCAAAGAAAACGGCAAATGTAAGTCAGTTTGCTACACAAATGTGTATTGTTGTTTGATAAGCCCAGAATTATATAGAATTTATGTTGTTGTGAAGCATTAATGCTTGTACTTACCTTAATAATTGAGGCACTATTAACAAATTAAGAAAAATTAGTAGGTGCATGTTATAAAAAATACAATCAGAGTTACAAGAATCTTTGCGGTGTGCATGCTAGTTGTCATGCATGTATTTCCGATTTATTAAAAAAAAGTGTAATCAATAACTGTAATCTGAATTAAGTGCATGCATGGCATTTATGTTAGTTTGATTTGCTGTCCCTTTACTTCTTCTATAGATAAGATATGATATCGTTTGACATTTATAAAACCTGCTGTGAAAGGTATAGCACTATTATGAATACTATATTGTTTAATTTCACAGGATTCTGATGATGTGATGTCTATTGTGGTAAGCCATTCATTGCATACAACATTACCACATTGTACACTATCTCTTCATGAATAAATTAAGAAATTGGTGAAGGACACTCACAGGTTAGTCCAAAAACTGGATGGGAAAGAGGAAAGAGACAGGTAAAATTAATATATGGTATATGATAATAGTAAGATAACACATTTTGTTTCACTTTCACATTACATATAGGGGAGTAGAGGGTGATTTCAACCACTTTTTACGGTCGGTCATTTATAGGGTTAAGTCCCAACAATTAAGTCATATGGAGAGTATTAAGAATTTTATGTCGCGATAAAAACAGCTAATTTATAGGTACATTGAAGCTAATCTTGCATTGCAGCTGTGTACTATTTTTGATTTGTTTGTGTGTATGTGTTTTGTGTGTGTGTATATGAGCATGTGTGTGCATCATTAATTTTTTTGACCTGGTGAGGTCCATAGATTGGAGGGTTGGTAAAGGAACTGTGGGAGTGAGGATGAGGGTGTAAGAGATAGAGTGAGGACAGTACCTCTTTAATACTACTCCAGCTTTTTCAAGGGAACACATAAAATTAATAAAATTAGTATGTGATGAAGACCATATTCCAGCCTGGATTTATCTGTGATTGTCTACACTTGAAATAGTTAGACTTGATTAATTTTGAAGGTTGCTCCTACATCCGACTATCTTGTGTGTGTGTGCGTGTGTGTGTGCACATTTTGTGATAGTTAATGATTGCATGTATGAAAATGATGAGAAATGGATACCGACGATCACTCACATTCTTGATTTTTTTAATAACTCTTCGTTTGTACGATGCTTGTGTGAAATGCACGAATCAGGTACAGTGTCATTTCTTACTATTCAAATGATAACCACAGATCATAACAACGATTGACCCATACGAATTTTTTGCTGGGCAGTTTCATTTTATTTCGGATGTCCACATGTAATGTGGATTTGATCCTTGACCGTGGGCACCTACTTTTTTAATTTATCACTCCACACGAACTCTTCTGCCATTTTCTATGGTTGAAGGTGCCATTTTGACCCTGCTTTGTGGGCATATAAAAGGAACCAACAGACACGTGTATGCAGTTATTTTATTTTGGGTTTCACGCTGAAGCCGTTTTGTGATGGCATCCAGCAAGCATGTCTGTTATTAGCTGAGAGATACATACATGTGGTCTGTCTGTGATTGTTTGAGAGTGTCATCATTTGCACGCTTTTGCACTGATTTGTGTATGGTTCAGACGAAAACCTTGTATGGTGTTTTCCTCTGACCGAGTGTTCATATTGTCTCTGGCGAATAGCGTGACATGTTTGTGATGTTTTGCAATTAAAATATTTCGTGATGAAGGTCAAACCCTATCATAATGATGTACATATTACATTATCATGATAGGACTTACTTGAAAGACAACTACAGTCTGTTTTTTTGTTTTTTTTTAACAGTCATGCAAACACTAGGAAGAGTGTAGACCTCATGATACAAAGAGGATAAAGGTGGATTGTGATAACAAGTTATCAGCTGCAGTAGCAAGACAAGCCTTAAGTGCTGGATCTATAGACCTGCACCTCACTAGATGTGTGTTTGTGGGTCCACCTGGGGTAGGCAAGACCCACATTCAAAACCTAATGTGTGGATTGCCTCTTCCAACAGTAAGAAGCAGTACTACACTTATGGGGCGACCAGTTATCACAGTATATTGCAATGGAGATGAACACAACTCTAGAATTGTTGATTACAATGCTTCAATATTTATCTGCAAGAGTCCAAGAGATCTTAAACACTGTAAAATATACTCCATTTAGCAGATTGCCATGTCAGCCTACGATGTCAGAATTATCCCATGACAGCAAGCCATTCAAGTCCTGCACACAAAGATAGCTCAAGATTATTACATGAAAAGAAACTGTTGAATTGTGCGAACAGTTTACAAATAGATCCAATTGAAGTACTTATGACAACCATGCTTACTGAATAGCTCATCAACAAACAGACTTTTCCACGACTATCATCAATCACATTGTCATTGAATTGTCCGTACTTGAATAATACAGTCCATGTGGGTTGAGGTCACGAAGTTCATGCTCTTTTTTGACAAAGAGTGTTATGTTTGATAAAACACTTTGCAGATCACAAAAGACAACATCAGGCAGAAAATCATTATGGTAAAAAGTGTGCATATAGTTAGAAAATGTATAGCTTCGTCAACTTTATGTGGTGATAAGCCAAGCCTTCTTCAATCTTCAGGCAATCATCTTTTCTAACCATAATATGACAGTTCTTCTCATGCTTTGACTTCTAGACCCAGAAAGAGATCAGTAAGGTTAACAGAGATAGTCTCGTATTTCCGGGTAATTATGATTAAGTCCTCACTTTCAAGAGACAAGGAAGTTATGGGAAATAATACATCATTATTATTTGTATCGTATATTATAAGGTGCTTTTTGAATTCAGGTAACAAAATTGTTCTCAATCTAGTGTTTTTCCTGCAATCTTTTTCATCACAGTCATGCTCCCACGATGAGTGCCTACAAAAAGTAAGCAAGGAGAATTATGCATTGATGTCAAACCCTGGATTGTGCACTTGAGTCTACAATACAAACAGTAATTATGTAGTATTTCCTAAAAATTTCTTGTCTCTTGAAAGCAACAACTTAATGATGGTAGACAAACTTTAAAAGGATATAAGCCCAAGATACGAGACTATCTCTATTAAACTAATTGATCTCTTTCTGGGTCTAGAGGTAAAAGCACTGGCTGAGAAAAAACTGTCATATTTTAGTTAGAAAAGATGATTGCCTGAAAATTGGAGACAGCCTTGTCTTATCACCACGAGGTTGATGGAGCTATACATTTTTGAACAAAATGCAAACTTCTTAACTCTAATGTTTCTCAGCCAGATGTTGTCTTTTCTGATCTGCAAAGTGTTTTGTCAAACATAGCACACTTTGTCAAAAAAGTGCATAAACATTATGACTTCAACCCAGAATGGACTGCATTATCCAAGTACAGACCATTCAGTGAAAAATGATCCATGTATGTCATGGAAAACGTCTATTTGTTGATGGGCTACATTAAGCATTAGTACTGTACATTCGATTGCTGCAGGATTTGGGGGTGATAAAGTGTCATCAAAGGAAATCTGAAGTATCTATGTAAAGACTTAGTGTTGGTGTATATAATGTATATGTTGTGTGCAAGTATGTGTTATGCCTCTCTTGTGTGAGTTGTGTATATATGCTTATGTGTACGTGTGTGTGCGATTTAGGCATCAATATGAATTGCACCATGCGTTGGTGGCCAGTACATAAGCCTGATATACAAATGCTTATGTACTAGAAACCATAGATGGTGTCACCTGATGACGCGGTAAGCGCTATACTTCTGCTACTTACATGAACTTTTTGTAACCCAATTTTAGTGTTTATAATAGTGTGCTTTTTGGCTCCAACTTTATTATACTCGTTGGAGATTGGTTGATTTCCGTTGGCGTCTTGAGGTTAAATGACATGCATGACTTTAAAAATGGCTACAGTGTACTAGTATGGCATGTACATGTACGTTGCAACTTCTGATTCGAGCGAAGCGGTACATTTCAAGTGCATTCAGTAAGCGATTGGAACGACCTGTTGAGAACAGCACACAGCAAGACAGGTACATAACCCGTGAAAGCCCTTTGAAAATTGGCAGCAGCTGGATTAATGCTATATGTATAACCTAGAATAATTAATCAGCCACAGACATAATTACGCCCACGTGTACACTTGACTACTTCAAAATTGCTACAAAGTGAATTATCAAACACCCATAAATATGTAGCATGCGTACTATTGAAGTGTTCTGTTTCAATGAACGACTGTCCACACTTCAATATACGCCATTCATTTTATGTTCTTCTATTTATGCAAGCGTATAAAATAATACTGGCATCTTTACTTTAGCATGACATATTCGGCCAAAAGCATGGTTACTGCAATACTAGAATAAAAAATCAGATTCTAATGAATTTACACTACTTATTATTTTGCCAAAATGACAACTCGTTAGTGTTTATAAGGTAGGGTTGTGGATATGGTTGAAGGTGCCATGCTCAACTGCATCATGTATATGCTTACATGTGGTTGAGATTGATTTCATGAAAGAGGCATAAACCATAGACCACTTGTCTGTCAAGACAAGTAGGACCTCTGAAGGACAAATCATCAGAGGAATCAGTAAGTTGTTGTGGCAGAGATGGTAATGGTTGCTACCTTGCAGTTATCCTCCAAGAGTTCTTCAAATCATAAACCCACACCACTAAGAATCCACATAAAAAATGAAGTCATATATTCCAGTATCATTGATTAGGTGGACAGGGTTTGGCCCCACCTACATGTAGAATATTTTACACTATCCCCCATTGACAACTGAAATTTGCTGTCAGAATGTCAACACCTTACGATTTTGTTACTTGAACTATACACAAATCAGTGTAAACAATTGATGTCTTTCAGGCAGAACACATATTTATTTACTCAGCCCATAAAAGACCATACTCCAGCACAGAAACCCACACAGTGTGTAAAACATGCATATACTCATGATCATATCACATGTATTATGTTTGAGATTGCCTCATGGCCATCTACCATTGAAAGTGGGTGTATGAATGTTTTGTCATTGGTGGCATTACATAACTGTTAGGAGAAAGATGATGTTTTAAATCAGGCATCAATACTACTTTTAAGGAAACTAGCTAATAAACGATTGTGTTTCGATCTTAATCCGCTGGTACACTATAATGTACATTGATACACCGTACTGCAGCGTAATCAACTAACTTCCGGGTAAGCACTGATAATCTCTCATTGGCTGTGGGCTTTACTACTGAGCCACGTACGTCAGCGTCATAACACAATACCATTTTAAATAAAGACGTGTCGACGTTTGCCACATGATCACTTAGCCTTTTGCACTGCACGCTATTCTTACCTTGATCACGATCTTAACTCTTCCGCAGGCGAAGCCAATTATTACCGTACACATGTAGTGCGAAATAAGCGTTTCCCTGTTGCAGGAAAAGGTAGTTTGTAAACAACTTACATTAATATGACCTTTAGTATAGCACCTGCAGCGCAATATTGCTCTATTGCCCCTGAAAGAGTTAATTGATATGAAAAGTCCCGCTCCACAAGTTATACAGTATAGTAATGGCAGGCGCCAAGGCACGACTTGCCAGCGTACTTCAGACAGCGCACAATAACGACCAGTAGAGTCACATGTGCTTCGATCAGCCACAAGATACAACCGCCAAGTGGAGGAAATGTAACCTTTTGTCCGATATACCTTTTGGAAATTCAATTCACCGCATTACACACGGGTAAATCAACTATTGCATCTGACCCTCATCCACACATTTGAAAATGTCTCGTACCTTCATCTTTTCCTTTACACTCATTCTAGTTTCGGTACTTTTTACACCTCCATCGCCTAGCAACCAGTAATAGTTCTTGTTTCTGTTTCTGCTTATTACATCGGTTCAGGTTTCAGATTGAGTTATAACTATTGCTAGTTAATAGGATACATTAATGTACTAGTTATTGACTGAATCATTGATCTATCCTTCTGGTAGTACTCAATTGGCATCTGCAGGAAACAGCAGAGATAGTATACTATTTCTGGTAACAGTCATGACTCAATACAAATTGGAGCAACAGCTGTATCTAAGTGAATGTAGTACGTGTGTATTGATTAATATTGGGTGTATGATGTAATCGGAGAGCACGTGAGGATAATAGATTTTGATTCAGAGCCAATATTACATTGGTAGCAGAGAATGGCATCTTCGGCTCACACAAGTCTTCCTAAGCCTTTTGCATCGGGAAATGTACGAGAATGGCTTACGCGTTTCGACATTTGTAGTGATGCCAACGGCTGGGATGAGAAGGTGAGGGCTGTGAAGTTGCCGACTCTTTTAGAGGGAGAGGCGCTCGCCACGTGGCTTGACCTCAGCGATGACGAAAGAAAGAACTACGGTATTGTCAAGGAAAAGCTCACCGCCGCCATGGTATCAACTAGTTTCACTACGCTAGAGCAGTTCCATCAAAGAAAGTTGGTTCCGGGTGAAGCGTTGTCTCTTTTCCTTCACGAACTAAAACAACTGTTGGATCAAGCAATGCCAAAGCTTGAAGCTCGTGCTCGCGAGCAACTATTGTTGCACCAATTCGTAGCTGGCTTGCCTAATGCAGTTAGCAGACAGCTTCGTGCTACGGGAGATGCTAAAGAATTGACGTCCACACTTGAACGTGCTAAACTGCTGATGTCATTGGAAGAGGAACAACCAGTTGCGAGTGTGTCTCAGTCTCAGCGAGATTGCATTGTAGCAGAACTTCAAGGCCAAGTCCTTGCCCTTACAGAGCAAGTAGCAGCACTGAAACATCAAAATACAGTTGGGAGCAGGCACAGTGTTGAGCACACAAGGTCTGTCCAGTGTTTCAAATGCGGAAAATTTGGGCACATTCGTCGTTACTGTCGTAGCAGATTCAATCAGGGAAACCCCAATGGGATGATTGCAGGGGGCAACAGTCATTCCGCACAACAGTAAGCCCACCAGATTGTGTCACTGTAGCTTCAATTAGGAGTGAGGTGTCGATAATGAAAGGTAAAATAGCTGGAGTATCTACTGAAATAATGCTCGACTCTGGTTCATCTGTCTCACTCCTACGTCAGGAAATAGTTTTAGGTCTAAAAGGAATAACCAGAAGACGGCCACCACAGAAGCTAAAATTAGTGACAGCCAGTGGAGAGTCACTGCCAATAGTGGACTATGTTGAAGCTACTGTGGTGTTGGGAAACACTGAGATGAAGCACTACTTTGTTGTGGTTAAAGACCTTATCACTCCTGTCATCCTAGGAGTAGATTTTCTACAGGATAAAGGTCTTGTTTTAGACTTCACAACGACCCCAGTGACTGTCACTCCAAGAATTGAAAGGAGTACCCAGAACAAACAAAAGAGCCACTACATTCCATTGGAGTTAGCACCCGCCCTCGAAGCTGAGAAGCAAAGGAGATCAAAATTTTGTGCTGCTCTATCTGTGGTAGACGACAATAGTGAAGAAATTGAGGGGTGTACCATCCCCATATTTGATGACCATGCAAATGTTGAACTTCCAGAGTTCATTAAACCGTGCTTCAACTCTACAGTACAAGAGTTCAAAGATCTATTCATCATGACACCTGGTACAACTAACATCACATGCCACAAAATCAGCACCAATGGACCACCAGTTAGAGTGCCACCTCGAAGAATTCCGGCACACTTTAGAACAGAAGTTGAAAGCCAGATTCAGCACATGCTCCAGAAAGGAATTATAGTAGAGAGTAGCAGTTCATGGATGGCACCAGCTGTCTATGTGAGAAAGAAATCTGGGGAATTACGTCTCTGCGTGGATTATCGGGAACTGAATAAACGAACCCACAAAGATGCTTATCCGTTGACTCTTGTGGATGAAGTCCAGGATCGCCTTTCTGGTTCAGTGATCTTTAGCAAATTAGACCTGCAGAGTGGCTACTGGCAAGTTCCAGTAGATTGTGTAGACCAGGAGAAAACTGCTTTCTGCCCAGGTCCAGGGATGGGATTGTTTCAGTTTACCAGGATGCCTTTCGGGTTAAGTGGAGCCCCAAGCTCATTTCAACGCCTAATGAATATCATCATGCGAGGTCTTCCGTTTGTCTCAACTTACATTGATGATGTTTTAATTCACTCTGAAAGTGAGGAGTTACATAAAGTTCACTTACGTGAGGCATTCAAACTACTGAGACAAGCTGGATTAACACTCCGGGGTGTCAAGTGTCAAATCGGAATGTCACAAGTGACATACCTAGGGCATGTATTTTCAGGAAATGGAATGACTCCTGATGGCAGCAAGATTCGGGCAGTAACAGAGTGGCCCAAACCAGTAGATGCAGGAGACATACGACAGTTTCTGGGGCTTGCTTCATATTACCGGCGATACATTAATCGTTTTGCTGACCTTGCTGCCCCACTCCATCAGTTAACACACAACAATGCTGAGTTTCAGTGGACAGAGGAGTGCAACAATGCATTTGAGTCAATAAAAAAACGGTTAACTGAAGCTCCTGTCCTGGCATTTCCTCGTTTTGATAGGCAAGCAGGTACAATGGTCCTGCAGACGGATGCAAGTGGTGTGGGACTAGGTGCTGTATTAGAGCAAGAGGGACATGTAATTGGCTATGCCAGTCGCACACTGTCGCGATCGGAGTCTAATTACAGCGTAATACAGAGAGAGTGTTTGGCCATAGTCTGGGGAATGAAGCAGTTTCGTCATTACCTTTTAGGACGACCATTCCAGTTAATGACAGACCATGCACCACTACAGTGGCTGGCTGAGCAGAAGTCAGAAGGTCTTCTTTGTCGGTGGGCTCTTGCGGTTCAGGAATATGACTTCTCCATTGTGTACCGAAAGGGAGTGTCAAACGGCAATGCGGATGCTTTATCGCGAAGAAAGGATACTATACCTCTCACTGTTCACTCAGCACTCACCACTATTCATTCAGGTTTGGCAATTGAGGATGTCAGACAAGCACAGCAAAACGATGCTATGATACAGAAGTTGAGAAATGCATTGGAGTTATCACAACGTCCACAAGCAAAACTGGAGTGGAGAGAGCAACCGCTAAGAAGGTTTCTACAACTTTGGTCACAGTTGGTCATTCATGATGGTATAGTGTGCAGAAAGTATAGGCCAGCGCCTACCTGTGAACCTATCATGGTACCTATCCTCCCTATCTCTATGCACATTCAGGTATTGAGGGACTGTCACAATGCGCCATCGGCAGGTCACATGGGAACACAAAAGACACCAGACAGAGTACGCCAGGAGGCATACTGGACAAACATGGCTCGTGATGTGGACATGCATTGCAGGGAATGTGAAGAGTGTCAAAAGTCCAAGCTCCCTATACCAACTCGGGCACCACTTGTGAATGTTCCTGTTGGTAGACCATGGCAAATGGTTGCCATTGATATTCTCGAAGTACCCCTGTCTAACAGAAACAATCGCTACCTACTGGTAGTGCAGGATTATTTCACAAAGTGGCCTGAGCCAATTCCCATACCTGACCAGACAGCAGCAAGAATTACAAAGGAAATGGTTCAACTGTTTTGCATGTATGGAATCCCAGACATTGTCCATTCTGACCAGGGGCGGAACTTTGAGAGTACCATTTTTCGGCAAACTCTAGCAGCATTTGGTATCAAAAAGAGTCACACAACTGCCTACCACCCTGAAGGGGATGGAATGGTCGAACGTCTAAACAGATCCTTGTTGCAGCTACTCAGGACCTATGCACAAAGGCAGGATGATTGGGAGAAGCATTTACCCTTGGTATTGTATGCATATCGAACTGCTACACACAGTTCAACTGGGACATCACCCTTCCAACTAATGTATGGCAGACAACCAAAATCTAGCACATTTTCTTCCTTTACTGGTTATGATGCAATGCAATATCAAGAAACCCTTCAAGCAAAACTAGCTGAACTCCAGGACCTGGTAGAGGCTCATATTGTGGAGTCTGCAAAGCGCCACAAGGGTGCTTACGACCAAAAATCTGCAGAACGAAGATTTAAGACTGGAGATTTAGTGTGGCTGTCCATTCCAACAGCAGGAAAGCTGGACCCACGATGGGAAGGGAAATGGAAAGTTAAAATCATGAAGTCTCCAGTTACTATGGAGATTACAGATGGTAAAAGGACTAAAGTTGTTCATGTAAATCGTCTACAACCTCGTATCCAACCATCAGTTGAGGAAGATGTGAACAGTGGTGTACAGCATACACAGAGGATTGAGCCACTTCACAATGTGCAGTGGGAAGCTCCGCTTGTTGAGCACTTGGATTTTGGAAGCCCACCTCCAGTAGCAAACCCGCCAACACTGCCACCACAGCCAGTGCAACCAGAACCACCTCCTCCTCTACCAACACCCCTTCCACAGGAGCAGCCAGGCACAATAGAACAGACCACCAGGAGGTATCCTGAGCGGAACAACAGACGTCCACCTGATAGGTTGTAGTCAAAGCTCGAGTCGAGCTTTAAAACAGAGAGGGACGAATGTAGTACGTGTGTATTGATTAATATTGAGTGTATGATGTAATCGGAGAGCACGTGAGGATAATAGATTTTGATTCAGAGCCAATATTACATGAATGATAGTTGCCATGGTGACAGTCTGGTGCTCTAGAGCCTTCTGATACTAATACCCAATAGAACAATACGGTATATGACCAAATCAGTAGACGAAACCAGCATTAAAAGGATGGTATAAGTTCCAATTAGTCGGTATTTGGATTGTGTAGAAAAATAATACTTCATTAAAACTTTTTTAAACAATGCTTAACATATTCTGTATTCTAAACGCCCGATACGCACTAACCAAACAAAATGTGACAAACTTTAACGCGAGATGGAGGTTTCATTACAACACTTTTTCGAGCAGACACTGTGCACAAAACCTAGTATACGCTACTGTATATTTTTGCGCATATTTTGCGTTTACCACCAATATACCAAGGTCAGTGCATATTTCAAATATCCCCTGGTATATTTCGGGCTACAATTATTCATAGCGCATATTCATAACACGGTCCACCAACGAATTTATGCAACTCATGCACGTGAGTATTATCGTTATTATTTCAGGCGCGCGTGAATTCAAATGAATTCTTTCCTGCTGGAATGTCTCATGCAAAGGTGAGATTGAGCGTAGATCATAAGACTCAATGCTATGTAATATAAACGGACTCAAACGTTCTCATGTTGAACTTCAAGCGTTGGTAGTATTTTAAGGTTATAATAGCTTACCAAATGATAGAAACTTTGGACAAGGACCTAGTGGTCTGTAGGCCCTACGCCAAAGTTATGCGTTAACACGTGCAGTTAGGTTTATATTATAGGAGGCCATGTTCGATCACATTTTTTAACCCACGCCAGGGAGCTTATGTTAACGAGTATTGGTCCAGGATCATATGGCCCAGTCTGGTGGTGAACTGTAGTGTACAACACTGGAGTTGAACAAGCATGTTGAATTTACAGCCTGTCATGCCATGCATCAAAGCAGGTTGCAGACAAGATGTTCCTTGGACTTTCCATGCAGTACACCTCGAGTCATAAGACTCACGTGGTGGCACTTGACAGGTGAGTAGTACAATTGAATTTGTAGCACACTTGCCCTGTTTGAGGACCAGATGGTCCTTAAGCTTTTCATGCAATGACGTGACACCTTTTCACTTCATAAGAGTCATTGGATTCACGTGACCTTGGAGGGCGTGGTACTTGACAGGTGTATAATTCAATTTGTAGCACACTTGCCCCGTTCACCACATAACTTGAGGACAAGATGTTCCTTAAGCTTTTCATGTAGTGACACCTTTTCACCTCAAAGGAGTCATTGGATTCACGTGACCTTGGAGGGCGTGGCACTTGACAGGTCAGTCGTACAATTCAATTTGTAGCACACTTGCCCAGTTCACCACCACAACTTGAGGACAAGATGTTCCTTAAGCTTTTCATGTACATGTAGTGACACCTTTTCACCTCAAAGGGGTCATTGGATTCACGTGACCTTGGGGGCGTGGCACTTGACAGGAGGTTGTACATTCAATTTGTAGCACACTTGCCCCGTTCACCACCATAACTTGAGGACAAGATGTTCCTTAAAAGCTTTTCATGTAGTGACACCTTTTCTCCTCAAAGGGGTCATTGGATTCACATGACCTTGGGGGCGTGGCACTTGACAGGTGAGTTGTACATTCAATTTGTAGCACACTTGCCCCGTTCACCACCATAACTTGAGGACAAGATGTTCCTTAAGCTTTTCATGTACATGTAGTGACACCTTTTCTCCTCAAAGGGGTCATTGGATTCACGTTACCTTGGAGGGCGTGCATGGCACTTGACAGGTGAGTTGTACAATTCAATTTGTAGCACACTTGTCCCGTTCACCACTATAACTTGGGGACAAGATGTTCCTTAAGCTTTTCATGCAGTGACACCTTTTCACCTCATAGGGGTCATTGGATTCACGTGACCTTGAGCAACACTCTCATCACACACTGGGAATCTCCATGGAAGTCTATAACCCCTGTTCTGTCGTTGCCATGGATTCTTTTGCAAAGAAGCATTTGTTTTCACCACAAACATTGACTTTTTTTGTACACTATCATTTTGCTTTTTGCAATGACATATCGATTGGAGGAGTAATGCTTAACATAACATCACCAGCATTCTGTCAATGGATCGTCATTACTTCCTATAGATCGCTAGGCATACATCAAATGATTAATAGTCATTGCAGTGAGAGTGTTACGGTCAACAAACTTTTCAAGTGTACCAGCTAGCTACATATAGATCTCCAATTAATGCTCTGTGTAATGATTAGTTTTTAAAAATAACTATTATGTTTGTCAATTAATAGAGCTACTCACCACGTGGCATATTTTCGATTGATGTCGTGCGTGTAAGGAAAGAAAGGAACTGTCTATGGTTAGTTGGTTGCAATTGCAAAATGCAACGATTGTGTTTCATCCAACAGATTCTCATTGCTGAGTGTATGTTGTTGACTTCAATCTTATCTCGAGGTCGTAGCTAGTTTGTGTCGTTTTTCCCTACCAAGTTTTCCGTAGCACAGCCCCATGCAACTTGTGGTAAATTTCACACACATGAACGCACACACACATGCACGCACACACACACGCACGCACGCACGCACACACACACACACACACACACACACACACACACACACACACACACACACACACACACACACCAGAATCTTTCACTGCAGCGTACTTCTTTGTGACCGCGCCGTTACCATGGCTTCCAGAACGGCTATTAGTTCGCACAAGTAAGTCTCTCTTGTTTTTCCCCCCCTCGAGTCATGATTAGAGACGTCATGAAAAGGTCAGCAAAATCAGATACGGCGCGGGTAAGAGATTGTGTTTTCATTCACAATTGCTGCTAATCTGTGTTTTTTCTTATATGTAAATAAAAGAGTGGAGTTGGAGCGTAAAAAGGTAAACGCTTCGCTAGGCTTTCTTTACCCCTTTTTCTATACTCTCAGCTAAGAGTCTGAGAGATCAAGGTGGTGTCAAGCGCAAGAAATCCCGCTAACTGCGTAGGCTAGCTGAGTGCATTTTAATTTTTACGGATGACCTTTTTTTTTGCTATATAGCTGTTCTGAGGGGAAGCAGTTTGAAGCGCTGGCCAGCACGACGCGCAACTCTCCCGTTGTCGCGTTGCAATGGATTGCTGAGCAACTCGTGCAGCGAGTTGAAGAGCCAGCAGTGGAGTCTTTCCTCGATAGCTGCAGAGTTTGAACGTTGAATATTGATTGCTGTACGTGTATGTTTTTGATTGTAGTAAATTAAGAATCCAACTAGTATACCATGAACAGAATCGGAGTGCGTACCCAGCACCGTATACGGTGCAAAGTGTCACAAAGTGGTAAACGGAGACATTGTTTTGTGAATCCTTCTAAGCGCACGTGATGCGGTTGAGGATACTCGAAATATGCACAGTGCGAAACTGGTTCATTCCGCAAGTGGGATTCTTGATGCGTAAACTCGAAATATACGATAGCGTATATCCAGTTTTTTGCACAGTGAGACTCAAGGAACGTCCCCAGAAGGTAGGCGTGCTATTCATCAACAGTGAAGGAACGACTGGAAAGCACAGCATTTTACGTACTCTCTTAATTGTTATGTCATTTTACTTGCTGCGTGCAGTTGTTTTGTTAACACCAATCAGGAATGCATTATCACATGAAACAACTACAGCTTAATTGCAGGGTGTTTAACAAACGATTGGTAAAGACTAGGACCAAATGTACATCATCCATAAGCATGTCAGTTTCACTGCACAATAAAATTGTAAACAGCTTTTGGTATTGACACTAGTAAGCGACGACAACAAACCATCATTTAAATGTCAATACACGCAATACAGTAATGATCAATTTATGAATATCCATGGAAACAACCATGATTAGAGAAAATCACTACAATAATTCAACTATTTGCCTGCTGTTATGTAATGTTTCTGTCATCCTTTAATGACATGGATGAAGGCCATTGCATAATGTTAATTCTGGTGTTCATTGGTTCTTCCCATCCTGGTATTCCCTATGAGAAAAATACATACATTGTAAGAAATGATCATCCATAACAATACTTTTTATATGAATTGGAACAGTTTTCGCAAAAAATGCATCGCGTTTGAATCGCTATAATGTCCGAATGGTTTACACTATCGGCTTTCTATTTTCAACACTTCATAGTCTACTACACCATTTATCTGTGTGAAAATATACCTGGTGTCTTGCACAAGCACAATACCGACGTTACAAGGTCGGATACCCCATGAGGTTAGAAACCTCCACAACTTCCGGTAGGAGCGTTCAAATCGCATCAAATTCGGTGTATAGGTAATGGGTCCTGTCCCTATTGATGTGTTTTTTTGTTAACGTTTAATTTCTCCATTACGGAGATACAGCTGTGCAAAATTAATGCACATATCCAGCTTGATTCGCAATTTCGCACAATTATTGCAAGCAACCCGCGTTCCATTCTCCCATTCTACAATACATTTCTAAAACTTCTTTGCCCCGCCCATTCTCTGCCCATTCTCCACCTTAAACTAAGCTAGACTCTCCGCTAGCCGTTTGCAACTATTTTTGCCTCACCCAGGCAGTGAGTTTATGTGGGTAGATTAAGAGAAAAAAGAAGAGGACATCTCACTTCGCGAAGATCGTACCACATTAATAGTTCCAGAGATAATTATCTCTGATGATTCCCAGGGAATTCCAATGGTTGCAGTAATCTTGCGCCTCCCATGGCAGTATTCAACACGGCGCGCGTAAGGCCATTTGCTACGCACTCGCATTATCCTCTATAGTCGTGTATAAATTTTTCTAATTTGCCATAATTCTTGCTAAAATTTTCATCTTATTCCTGCATGCCTTGTCCACTCGACGATTGCAATGATTTCGGATAGTTATTTCTTTACAGCTCACACACAGTGCATGAATATGTATGCGCTCATGCTGGCTCACACTTGTGCACACGCTTGCAGCATTGTTGCATACATGGACCTGTCCATCATCGTAATGGCATATTCTCACACTGACACTCCAAATACGCAGTACACTTGCACATACCAGAGGGTTATACATGTATGTGGCATATAATAAACCTGTCTGGTAATGATGGTACACACACTCACAAACATGGTAACATGCACATACATTCTATTCCATTTATTAAACTGCTGTTGTGCATGTTTGTACAGGCCAGGTGCCAACTCTCTGTGTATTGCACGCAACCTCTGTACAAGTATTCCTTTTGACAGCTACTCTTTGTGCATGATGAGTTCCCATATGACTGGTCCTTCGTACTTGACATAGAGCCTCAGCTGAGACTGTGCATAGATATATGTAGCTTCATGCACTGTCCAATAGGATTGGTCCCCTGTACATGAAGCTTATTCCCATTGGATTGGTCCTGTGCACGCGTGACCCATAGAAAAAATTGCTATGGCGAGTACTCACCGAGTATGGCGCTGGCCGAAAAATTGCAAATCTTATCAGGTGCGAAACGGGTGTTGTGCGACGACGGATCCGGAATGCGGGTGAAAAGATGACCAAGTTCGCGAGCACGTATCCTAAACCCTCAACCCTAAGTATTTTCCTCGGCCCGCCACGAAGGATTGGTACATGCATAGATTGATCCATTCCAGACACTTCATGACCCATAGAATTGGTTCCCTAAAGGTACACAGACAATGTACACCTGCCCAACACACTGTATCCACATGGCAAAAAATAACACTATGTTCATCACAACATGCGTCGGTTCCTATAAGCGCTCACATTATACAGAAGCATACGAACGTGAGCGCATGCAAATTGTGTAACAAATAACACCCCAAAATCATTGCAATCATAGCCGAGTGGGCGAGGCAGGAATAAGACGAGAATTTTAGTAAGATTATGGCAAATTGGAAAGCTTTATACATGACTTAGACAGACGCTGATCCCAGGAATTTCGGATGGAGGTAGCTGAACCTGTGGGTATTATTACATGGGGTGGGATGTGCCCCTTCCTGTGCAAAGCACGGAAGTTTTTACTGAAGCTGCATGAAAATGTTAGCAAATCCGACCAGGACACCCGACGGATCACGGATAGGTGATAAATGGATATTTAAAATAAATTATTAACTTAGGTGCTGATCCAATGTGAATTCCAATGTACCGGAGCTTTAATGTATCTCGGTGGCACTTCCAATTGGCAGTGCAGAAGCTGAGAGGTCATTTTCCTGTCTAAGACAGCAGTTAAATTCATGGCATTGTTTCACTATGACTAATGAATGGCTGGAAAATTTAGGAGTAAAAAGCTTTTCATGGAGTTGATATTCAGCAATCTGTTGACAAATTATGTCAATCATTCACATGGAAACATCACAGAAAGATGTGTACTGAATCTGTTATAGCTTGGCATTGTAAGTTTCTCATGCAACAAAATACATTTCCTAAAAAGTATTTATTTATTTGGCGGTGAGGGGGTAAATAGTTGCAAAAGGCTAACCGAGAGGCTAGCTTAGTTTAAGGTGGAGAATAGGTGGAGAATGGGCTGAACAAAGAAGTTATCAAAATTTTATTGTGCAATGGGAGAACGGAATGCGGTTTCGTGCAAAAATTGTGCGAATCGAGCAGGAAATCTGCATTAACTTTGCATTCCGAACAGATGAATTAAACATTAACGAACAGAACACATCAATAGCAACAGGATCCCTCTACCTATACATTGAATTTGATGTGATTTGAATGCTGAAAGTTGTGAAGGTTGTGAACCACATCTTGTAACATTGGCACTATGCTTGTCCAGACATCAAAGTATATTTCACACAGAGAATGGTGTAGAATGAAGTGTGGAAAATAGGAAGCCGATTGTGTTAGCGATTCAAACACGATGTATTTTTATAACTTCTACGTTATAATAGTTTTGCAATTTTCACGGAAACTGTCCCATTTAAAGTAATTAAAAATTAATATTACAGTGATACACAAGTACTAATACATGTTACAACACAACACATCACATGCACATCCATACAGCTTTGCAACTTCACAACTTCAGACCCTATCGTTTTAGACATTGTAGCTGGTGTGAAAAGGCTCATGAACCATGAAGTGTGCTAGCAAGGGATTGGCAGAGGGCAATAAAGTGTCCAGAGAAAAAGTGTGCCAAAAGCAGTTTATGGTCGACTCAGTTGGACCACAATGAGGGCAAATACACATGCTATCTTGCTGAAATGAATTGGCTTAATGGCCCGGTACATATATAGGAAGTGGTTGAACTTGCAATTGTACATACAAGGTGTATAGTATAGCAGTGCCATATGATAAATGTGAAAACCATACCTCTCATTTCTTTTACCAAGTTTGAATATTTTTTCTCTTTGCCTAAAATTTCTAGAAAGACCTCATAGTTACTTGGATCAATTCTGATGGCCTTATGCACAGCTGCCAGCAGCTTGTCCATCCTCACTAGGGGTGTGAATGTCTGAAGGTCTATCTCAGCTTTCTCACTGGTTGTAATCAAATTATGTGCATGCAGATATGCAGAAATGTCATCTGGGTTCACGTTCTCCCTCAACTTTGCAGAGAAGGATACAAACAACTGTGCAACATCCTCAGGCACTAGGAAATAAGAAGATAATATATGGACTGGAACATATGCATATGCATTTGTATTGATAGTGTACTATATGCGCCAATGTGTGTGAAAATAAAATGTAATACACTGTATAAATATGTGTTTCAATAATTGGTGCACCAGTGGCCAACTACACCATGCCCAAACCCAGTACCCATACCCCAGTGCCCCCATAACCCAGAGCTCTGTACAGCTACTCCCACATTCAATTTTCCTTCAGTAATCACAGTAGTGGCAATACCTTATGAATCGGCAAAACATAAATAGCCAGTACAGTAGAAATTTAGGATTTATTACAATATGCTCCATGTGGGATGCTGTTATAATAAAAATACATACAATGAAGTATTGTATTTTGCTGGATGCTATATTTTGGCTTCTCTGATACACTACCATGCTAACATTAAACTTTTATGTACTTTAGGATGCAGCCAGAGTCCCAGTACACATAACTCTAACATTTCACAGCTTACCTGGTTCCACACGTAGATCTACATGTACACAGCAAGAATTAACAAAATACCATAGTACAGTGATGTGATCAATGTTACTATACATTAACTCAAAAGATAAATAAAAATACTAAATGCTCGCTGATGGTATTGCATTATGTTTACATTATGTTTGATATGAAGAGAACATCAAAGGGACTGACCAAAGTAATTCATGCCCTACTTATAGTCTAGCTAATTGCATGCACTAGATCATGGGCATCAACAATACTGCGTGTTCCAAATAAGGATGGTAGGGTCTGATTCTGTGTTGACTTTCGAAAACTGAATGCAGTGACAACAAATGAGGCATATCCTTTGCCGCACATCGATGGAACACTGGACAAACTCACAGGATCGCAGTGGTGCAGTACCCTTGATGATTTATTCTGGGGTGCCCTACGGGTGAAGATCTTGACTATCAAAGCAGTATTTAACCAGATCACAAGTGCAGGCTTAAAATTGCAAGCTGATGAATGCGTCTTCATGCAAAAGCAAGTGGAATATTTGGGCACATTGTCAGTGAATATGGACTACAGGTTGATCCAGCCAAAGCCACATCATGACCCACACCACATTCAGCACAAGAGGTATAAAAGTTTCTGGACTTTGCAAACTACTATAGCAAGTTCATCCAGGAATGTGCAATGATAACCAAACTCTTACATCGCCTGGCTGAGTACAATTCACCTCTCAATTGGACAGCTGCATGCCAGAAAGCATTTCGAGATCTGCGCAGCTGCAGTGTTCATGCACTGGTTTTGGCTTTCCCAGCAATTCACTGCCATTCATTCTAGATAGAGATTGCCAGTGATGGGGGGGTGCACTCTCAGGTTACAAGTGATTGAATTGAACACATTCCTAAGGAAGCCAGCTGCTAGGCACAACTGAGAGAAACTACTGTGCTGGCAGCAGTGTCATTCACAAGACATATACCTCCTTGGAAGGCATATTACTATTAAGACAGATTACAGCTCACTTGCGTGGCTGAACAGTTTTAAGGAGCCAAAAGGGCAACTACCCCATCACTGGAACCCCTTCAGGTACAATGTTCATCACAAGGGTAGGAACTATAGTAATGCAGACGCTTTGTCCAGACTGTCGGTTTCTGGAGAGGAAAAAGCAAAGACTGCCAGAATTCTAGCAGTTATAGTTGAGCAGGGTACAACAATACAAGACAGGCAGCTTCAGGATAGTGCAATCGGACATGTGTTACTTGCAAAGGAAGTAAATCAATACCCGCCAGATAAAGGGAAGGGATTCAACATGGCAGGATGTTGCCTTACACAAATATGGGATCAACTAATAGTCAAAGATGATGTGCTATATTGTGTGTTAATTGGGAGAGGAAATTATGAATCTCTTCTGCTGCTGATTGTACCTCAAA
The DNA here is from genome assembly GCA_013339895.1 of Ephydatia muelleri. Taxonomy (NCBI): domain Eukaryota; kingdom Metazoa; phylum Porifera; class Demospongiae; order Spongillida; family Spongillidae; genus Ephydatia; species Ephydatia muelleri. The sequence continues at coordinate 33,093,556 of JABACO010000001.1, read as the reverse complement.
CACTTTGAGAGACAGTCTTAGCAGAATTGAACGAAGGTTCAACAGGAGGTAACTTAGGTCAGGCGAAGACATTAGGTAAACTGCAAAAACGTTTCTACTGGCCAGGTCATTGGAATGATGTACAGAACAGGTGCAATACCTACTCAGCATGTGCTGCTAGGACAGCATCAGCCCCAAAGGTCTTCAACTACTTCATACTGGCTATCCTATGCAGTTGGTGGCCATTAACACCCAGAGAGCAGTCCTGGAAATATGTATATCTTGGTGGCAGGAGACTATTTTACTCGATGGATGGAGGCATACGACATACCCAACCAGGAAGCAGTGACTGTGGTACAGAAGGTGGTGGATGAACTCTTTTGCCGTTTCTCTCCCCCTGTCAGGGCTCGACCAGGGCTGTCAATCATCAGTAATCAAGGAAATCTGCTGGAGCCTTTTCATTGAAAAGACCAGAACCACACCTTACCACCCACAGTCTGATGGACTTGAGGAGCACTTCAACAGAACTCTTGAAAGTATACTTGCAACTTATGTTAACACCCTTTTCAGTGGGAAGAATATCTGAAGAAAGTTTGTTTCGTTTATTACACCAGCATTCACGCCACTACTGGATTTTACCATGTGCTTGGCAGGCAAGCAAAGAAACTAATTAAACTCATGTATGGGGGACTGCATGGAGAAAGTGAGATGACAGTCCCTGAGTATGCTTACAACATGAGAACATCATTCGAAGAAACCTGTAAGTACATTCATGAAAAAGTGGGAGCCAAGCTAAAGCATCAGAAGTGGCTCTACAACAAGAAGATACATAGCCAACCATACAAACCTGGTGATCTGGTAAGGTTATTGAACCCAAGTGTACCAAAAGAAAAGCAAAGGAGTTCAACAACCCATGGACTGGTCCATATAAAGTGACAGACAGACTCTCTGCGGTCCCATACTAAATACAGAATACACTAAATCATCATTTTTCAGTGGCACACTTCGATCGATTGAAACTGTGTTCAACAAATATTTGCATCCCTAGAGTTAGCCAGCAGATGTCGAAACTGACATATACTTAAAAGACGAGAGCTTAGGAAGAAAGCTCAGGGGACAAAGAAATTACACGAGGGTAGCACAACCACGGAGTGTTTAAATATTGGTTGATGACTTAAGGAAACTACAAGCTGAAGATCCTACCTACCTTTGCTGAGGTCAGATACATGCTGAAAAATTCTGCCGCAAGAAAAAGGGAGGCAGTGGCTGAATTCCTTAGAAGGGAGGCACTCATTGACAGGAAATGGATACCTAAAGGGCGGTGTATGGCATTCCAAGTACAGCAATTGGTTCTGCCAAAGTATGGTATAAGACTAGCACATGAGGTCCCTTTAGCAAGCTATTTGGGAAAAGAGAAGACTAGCAGACAAATATTGAACAAGTTTAATAGCCAACAGTGTTCAAAGTCCTAACAGGAGTTTTGCTGAGGTTGCCCGAATTTCAAAAAGCCATCTCAGTGGGGTTTATAAATTGATTCCCTTGATGCTGTTACTGATAATTACGGAACTCTGGTGGCAATGGATATCGTTGGTCTATTACCATGAAATCGATCATGCAACAAATATGTTTGCAGATATGGAATGAGGTATCCTGAAGCTGTTCCACTGAAGAATATAGATGTGGAGCACATTGCTGAGTTTGTTTTCCAGGGTATGAATCCTGCGTGACCTATCAAGAAAGTACTATTACCTCGCAACGTACTGCATGCAGAGCTATACAGACCTCAACACATTCTTTCGATTGTAAGGTCACCTTAGCATCCACAAACTGACTGTTTAGTGGAGCATTTCAATTAGACTCTGAAGGCAATGCTCACCAGATATGCAGATGGCAAGGGTAAGGACTGGGATAAGATAATTCCTTAAATACTGTTCGCTTACAAGGAGATGTTGTAAGCTACGAGAGGATATTTGCTTTTCGAGTTGCTGTTTAGTCTGGACATTCCGGGTCGTTTGGATATATAGATGGAGTAGTGAGAACCCCAGAAGTCTGATGAAATGTGGTTAGTTTTGTACCGAAGATCATAAATTGGATGTCAGAGATGGCATTATGTGGTACAAAATATGAAGAAGGCCAGGAAAGCAAAAAGATAGTATGATAAAGACGCGCGAATGAGAGAGTTTAGAATTGAGGACACAGTGTTGGTACTACTCCCCGTGAAAACCTAGATAATGGACACCATATGTGTATTGTGTAGGTCCGACCTGGTGCCTGCTAAACCAGCTGGTGCACAGGTAAACCCAGTCTGACTGGTTGTAGCCAGTTGATGCACCTGTAAACCTGCAGGGTCTGACTGGTTTTATATTTAAGCAGAGATTATTGCGCATGAGTGACTTTTTGCATTCTTAGAATCGCAGAGTGATTTAATCTTATTATTAAAGTTCCGCGCTGCACGTGCGACCACACCAAGGATACTACATTGATGAAGAGTGTATGGCAGAGCTTCTGGGAGTCATGGGCACGTTCGACAGTGCGACATGTGGGAAGCTTACTGCAATATTTCCTGGCCAACAGTATTGAAGGGGGAGAAAAATAGCGGGCTGTTTTGTGGAATTTGTGTCAATACAGTGGCCAGTCTCAGAATAATCCTTTGCCTTGCATAGAAGACATGTTTTCCTTCCCTTGCAGTGCCAATGTGTGATGTGTGCCTCTTTATGATGTGTGCCTTTGTGATGTGCCTGTGTGTCATTTGTGCCTGTGTGTGATGTATGCCTGTGTGTGATGTGTGCCTGTTTGTGTGATGTGTGCCTGTGTGTGATGTGTGCCTGTGTGTGATGTGTGCCTGTGTGTGATGTGTGCCTGTGTGATGTGTGATGTGTGCCTCTTTATGATGTGTGCCTTTGTGATTTGTGCCTGTGTGTCATTTGTGCCTGTATGTGATGTATGCCTGTGTGTGATGTTTGTGTGATGTGTGCCTGTGTGTGATGTGTGTCTGTGTTATGTGTGCCTGTGTGATGTGTGCCTGTATGATGTGTGTCTGTGTCATGTGGCCTGTATGATGTGTGCCTGTGTTATGTGTGCTTGTGTGATGTGTGCGTCTTTATGATGTGTGCCTATGTGATTTGTGCCTGTGTGTCATTTGTGCCTGCGTGTGATGTGTGCCTGTTGGTGTGATGTGTGCCTGTTGGTGTGATGTGTGCCTGTATGTGTTGTGTAACCTTAGTGATGAGTGCTGCTGGGATGTGTGCCTCTGTGTGATGTGTGCCTGTGTGATGTGTACCTGTGTGATGGTGCCTCTGTGTTATGTATCCTGTGTGATGTGCGTGTGATGTGTGCCTCTGTGTGTGATGTGTGATGTGTGCCTATGTGTGATGTAAGCCTTGTGTGATGTGTGCCTGTTTGTGTGACGTGTGTGTGGCTGTGTGCAACATTATAGAAGTACTTCGTTCATTCTTTACATGTGTAGGGATAAACGATTATGTCTTCCGTCCTCACTCAAACTAAAACTGATTCCATGTACATGTTGTATGTTCTGCATTCTTGTATTGGACCTTAATGAATCAATTTCAAGGCTGATAAAATATTTAAATCGCACACACATGTACTGGACTGTTACCTCATTGGTAAAGAAACGAAGACATCACAACCACTCATGAACGCTTCAATAGCTGCTCGCTGGTCAGACTGAAAGCCAAGCTTGATTGCAGCTGAGGTGATCTCATGATTACGAACGCGTGACTATCACGCGAAAATTTCAATTAAAACCACTAATTGCGCAAGCTTGCAATCCGGTTGTACCGTTCAGAATCGAACGGCGGGAGCCACGATTTTGCCGAGAGATTCTCCAGACCACGTAGCGGTGATGTAATCCATCCGCTGCTGTGGCGTGGGTCTGGGTACGTGGTACGTTATTTGTATTTCCTCTACCCAGCCACCTTTATTTTTTTTTGGCTTTCGAACGCAATGAGGTATGTACAAGGGTCACTTTTTTCTCATCTGTGACTTTTTACACAAGATGAACGTTTGATGACGTGAGTGGCTCCACGTTTGTGCCAGTGTGTCATCGCGCGCAGATTGTCAATACCGTCGCAAATGTGTAAGCAAGTACTTCTGTGGTTCTTGCATTCATGATTGATGCTATACATAATTATCTTTCAACAGAACTGAATCCGGCTTTTTGCCTAATGCGGAGACCAAGCAAAACACTTGCTCTTCCTTTTTATATGCATTTGTATTTGTATATGGCTTTTTGAAGAACTAACCCTGAGAAAAGTGAATGGGATGGTGCACGTATACGTTAAAGCTGCATGGATAGAAAGTAGAAGCGGGTACCGCTGTAGTACCGGTAGCCAGAAATCCAACCTTACGTACTGACGGTACGATGCGGTAAAAAGCGAACCGCCTTTACCCGGACTGACGGATTATAACGTTTAAAGACGTGACAGAGCGACGGGGGGGAAGGACGTTGCCGTTGCAGTGCTGCGGTTAGCTACAGCGCTGATACATGTACAATGTACTGACAGAGGCGGATCTAGGGGGGGGGGGGGGGGGCGCACCGGGGGCACGTGCCCCCCCCCATTCATAATCCCACTATATTCACATGGCGTGGCAAGTTACTCGTTCTTCAATAATCTGAGTGTTTTCTTGTGTTTTCAAGCGCACACTGATAGCGGAGCGATCTGATCGGCCATGTACAACGTTTGTAGCGCATATCGTTTTCATACCTAACCGGGTGTGGTTTGTGATTGGTTGATTGATGCCTGCCACATGTAGGTCCTGCGTTAACATTAAACAGTTGTTACCTGTAGCACAATTATCTCTGCCTGTAGTACGCATAGAACGGAATATATTGTGTCTGATGCATATTCACTGTAGTGTGCATATTTATCGCCATATTGTGGGAGAGGAACACAGCAAAAAAAAAGAAGACCGCTAATCGAGACTTGATTTTACAAGTGATCTGACACATATACACATACTGATTACATGCAGCCTGCATGCACATACAATCGTTCATTTTCGTATGATTTTCTTACATTTTTTTACTGCGGATTCGGCCAGTGCCTTATATCGGAAAGTCACTCAAAATGATTCCCTATTTTGCTATTTATCTGAACCTGCGGCAGCAGGTTCAATATAGGATTGGTTGAGGATTGATGAAATCATTAAAAAAAACTTCACTCGCGTCTGGAGGGACAACGGAGAAACGGATAGCTTATCTCTTTGTCTCGATGGAACGAGAACTCAAAGATCTACAGTTCTACGTTTGTTTCGTGTCATAAAACGATGTGCTTTTAGAGAAACAAACGAATTCCTTTTTCTCGTGCCCAGTCCCAAAATAATTCTTGGTTCGTCGTCGTCTTCTTCTTCTTCCTTAGGAAGGTATAACACGAGCTAAAAACGGTTTTGAAGAACGCAATAGCACTAATATCTTCGGAATTCACCTGCACGTTATCCTTTAAGGTCATATAGACACCTAGAAAGAGAAGTACATCATGCGGTAACAAGTTCTATATAGGATTGGTATGAAGTTATTGCAGAAGTTTATTTGGTTTATTATTGTTCAATGAAGTTATTTGTACAGCTTACAGTATAAATACTCCAACCTGCACGAAATTTATTTGGTGTTCCTTATTATCGCAGTTTAATCGATACTTTGGCTAGTGAAGTTTAATGCCTTCGCGTAATCAAAAGAAGAGATCTAAGCAACGAGCGGAATACCTTCAAAAGCAAGACGATATTTTATCACAAGAAAACAAGGCTAAAGCCCGAGCGTGCTACAAGGCCGATCCCGAAGAGAAGAAGGCCTCTGTACGCGACAGCTATAAGGCCGATCCCGAAAAGAAGAAGGCCTCTGTACGCGACAGCTACAACGCAGATATTGAATCTAAGCAATCTGCTAAAAGGCAGCGATATCAAGAGGACCTTGAGGAGAACCGTGCTGCTAAAAGGCAGCGATATCAAGAGGACGTCGAGGAGAACCGCGCTGCTAAAAGGCAGAAATACGAGGACAATTCAGCTGCCATTAAGGCATCTGAAAGGAATCGTGGTATTGGAATGACCCCGCTGTCCGATTGGCTAAATGTGCTGCCGAGAGGAAGCGGTATCGCAGGGGTCACCGAACTACCACTACCACCCAAAGGTATGTGATGGCATGTTGTATTGCACTAGCATTAAAAAGCTATAGGAAGATGTGCATGCAACATGTGTACAGCACGCACGTAAGGGATCTACCATTCACTTCACATGTAAAGCATGCATGGTGACCCAACTGTTGTGTGCAGTCCTTTGTGACCTAATATTGGGGTGTCATCCTTAATCTGATGCACAAAAAGGCATCCTTATCTGATGTAAAAAAGGCTACTTTTGACACAATGACAAACTTTTGACTACAATCAGCAGTAGCAGCAGCGCTGCCCCCACCGCCAGCAGCAGCAGCAGCAGCACTGCCCCCGCCGACACCAGCAGAAGCAGCAGCAGAGCTGCCCCCGCTGCCACCAGCAGAAGCAGGAGCACCGCCGCTACCACCACCAGCCCCACCACCGGCACCAGCAGTATTGACACCAGTGCTGAGTGCCCCCACCACCACTTCACCTGCTGCCCCCCTGGCCGCTGCCACCACCACCCACATGTCTCCCATGGCCAGAACTAGGCCGCCGCGGCCATAGAAGAGGCTGGGGGAGACATAGAGGACAAGGCTGAACAGTAAATAACATTAAGAACTCCTATACATATAATTTCTGTTATTAAAAATTTAAACCTCCCTCCCTCCCTTCGAAAATTTAAATCAATTTGTGACAACTTATAAAGACGCCAGAGGAAAAAACTAATGAAACAAGTAATAAAAACATTCTCTAACGAGAAAGTTGTTGGTATATAGGATTGACCAATGGTGGTGTAAAAAGCACGGAAACAAGAGTGACAGAAATTTGACTGGAAAATTGAAATAGGCCTATATTTAGCACACTAAGTACATGCCTGAAATATAGGCCTATTTCGATTTTCCAGTCAAATTTCTGTCACTCTTGTTTCCGTGCTTTTTACACCACCATTGGTCAATCCTATATACCAACAACTTTCTCGTTAGAGAATGTTTTTATTTACTTGTGACTCAAATGAAGCATTATATGGCTATGATACACAATATGCGATAGGTCCGACGCACATGGCAACATTTTTCGCAACAATTTTAGGCCTGAAACTATTTGCTCATCTAACCGCACGGTGCAAATACTTTTCTCGCGTAATTCTTAATTGTACATATAAATAAAGCACTAAAACTAGCATATTTTTAATGCTTTAATACTTAGATAGTATCAAAAGCTTCTGCACTTTGCGCGGGAGGGGGCTTATCCCCCAACCCCCTTCTGGGGATCCACGCCCACTTTTTAATAACTTTTATTAACCGTGCCCCCCCCCCCCCTTAAAAAATTCCTGTATTCGCTTACATCTGAGTGACGGGCAAGGTCACGTGATGAGACGTTAACAAACCTGAAGGAGGCAATGCAGCTAATGAGGGAGTGGTTTGTGCTGTTTCAGGCACATCTGAGCAAGTGGAACACATTTGTAATAAATACACCAGTGAACAATAATCAAATATGCAGTCATGACAATAGCTTTGATGCCTGCAATTGAACTTAATTCTTCTCTGTTTATAAACATTTTCAGTGAAATATGCTACAGAATATGTACCATGCGCGAATATTAAAATTAGTTGACAAAACAACATCCACCTTTCTGCTCAGTATATGAGGCACAACATAGATAGGCTAGGCATTCATAGATAACACACCTTGCAACAGAAAATGAATAATCTGTAACAATAATATTTTATCTATGTAAAAAGGTATTTTTAAACTGGTACATTCATTTTTGACATCAACAAACCTGAAGGAAGCGATGCAACTGAATGAACTTCAGTTTTTGCTGCTTGAGGCACACCTACATGTACATACGATGAAAGCAAATATCTTGTGTAGCCACCAGCACTACTGTACATTAATAATAATCTATTTCATAATAACAAATATATAATACATTTGGTTTGTTCTCATGGCTGTATGATACTATTGTTAGTTGAGTACTCCCAACCAACAGAGAATAACTGCAGACACTAGTCACAGCAACCAAGTCCAAAAACTGCCTCGTTGTAGGAACTCTACATCTGGCATGCTCCACTTCAATGCTTATTTTGCAAGCTCAGCCACGATTGTGCTACATCTTATGAGCTCAGTAATAGTGATTGGGCACATTTATTATTTCTTGTCTGTTTTCCAAGAGACTACTGAGATGTCTTGCGCGGGGAAAGATCCTACTCTTTCTTTGATTGTACCCTTATATAATTATTTGCTTGATATACAGAAGATGTGAATAGTAACACAGAGGAATCATCGGCTTTAGATAGAGCTGCTGTTGCTTGTAAAGATAGGCTTACAGCTTATTACAATGTCACAAGCAATGCTAATATTTGTGATGATGCTGGTCATGAATTTTATGTATGTATATTGTTATGCATTTGTATAGTTATATATGCTCAAAAAGCAAACAACCATGATGAGAGGAAACCTAAATAATAATTTTATTAATATTAATGCAATTATATACATACACGGTTACATAAATGATATCATGTTTCTGACATCCTTTAGTGACAAAGATGATTAAATAATGGCAGTCTTGGTGTTAATTGGTTCCTCCATTTTGGGTATTCCCTATTAAAAATATATACACTATTGGAAATGGTCAACCAAAGTAGTGCACTTCTTATATGAATTATAGTAACTAAATATTTCGTTGAAACACAAGTAGATATACACATCACATATAGTGCATACAGCATTGCAAATTCCACCCCAACCACCGTGTTTCAAGAGATATAGATATTATTGTACTTGTAAAACAGTGGCGGGAGGAACGAAGAAGAAATGAAAGAAGGAATTGAAGATGAGCGCTCTACAGATGATTGTAGTGAGTCCATGTTGACCTTTACTGAATCCCGGTTAGAGATGCATGCGTTTTCTGAGCCTTAAGAAAGCACTGGCAGAGTTGGTGCATGCTGCCCATGCCACGTGAATGGATCAACCTGTATTCAGTGTGCATGTGTGAAAGAGAAGAGGAAGTGTAATCCATGTTACCGGTCGTGTTTGGGACAATGTAAGAACTTAGAAAGACAAGTGTATGCTAGCCTTGAACTTTAGTCGAATCATGTTGACCAATCAGTGAAAACCATATTACATGTACGTGATGGCGAAAAGCCTTTGCCATCTTTAGACGACCCAACACAAGCAAAGCCCAAAACCATGACAGATTCGAGTCTACCTAATACTTCAGCCAGTCAGCTAAACATGGACTTTGTTGATAAAAATATGTATGAGGCCTTTGGGGTGACTTTAATTAGAACCACAGACTTTCAAGCCTCTAACTAGAACAATCTATGGTTGCACACTACAAAACTGTGCGGTAAACTATATGACTTACCTGGTGGTGCTGTAGGTAGGTATTTTGTCAAATCCACTGCAACTGAATTGAATACTTTGGCTGAGGAAGTGCTAGTTTTGAATGATTTATGTTTATACTCTTAGTTTTACTTCAAAGAGACCCAACGGTAAGGAAAGGAGCTGAAATTCGTCGTTTGATTAAACGTCATTTAAAGATGTGGGATACTTGTCATTATGATTACTTGCTATATGAAGCTGAACATTGTAATTCACAACTTCACGTTAAAGGAGGAGGAAAAATAGCTGATTCAAATCACTCCATTCGTGTGTTCACATGTCTCATACTGTGTGTTAAGCTCCATGAGGCAGTAATGTTGCAAGCAGAGCCACAGCCGTATGGAATGCACGCATACTTTGGCCCAGGTGCTGCCGTTTTCTATTTAATACATACTTGGTTACTCCATGTTACTGTTGAAAGGGTCTGAACACATTCTTTACAGTAAAGAGGGTGTAACAAAAGGTGACCCATTGTCGATGCTGTGGCAGTTCTACCACTAATTCAGTCATTGAAACAACTCTCCAAATGGCATAAAAGTTGGTACGCTGCATGACGATTCTGCTTGTGCAGGAAACTACAACTGGTTGGGATCTACTGCTCAAGCTTGGCCCATCATATGGCTACTTTCCAGAACCATCCAAGTGTTTCATAATAGAATAGTTGTACTAAGTCATATTATTGCATTACACTGCCTGTTCAAAGACCTTGGAGTACAAGTCACAGCTCATCATTGTTTTCTTGGAGGAATTATAGGCAATGATGAATCAAACAGAAAGTTTGTTGAAGATGAAGTTGATGGGTGGGTTGAGTGTGTCCATAAGTTAACTGCTGCCGCCAAGAAGTCACCACAAGCAGCATTTTTTGCAATAACAAAATCATTACAGTGTGAATGGTCCTATTTGCAGTCTCCCATCTTTCCAATCAAGATTTTCAAACACTCAGTGGTGCCATTTGTAAGCATTTTCTTCTAGCACTCTTCCAACATAATATCTCAAATGATGAAGAACAACATTTTTTCTGCCAGTACGCCTAGTAGGTCTAGGTATGAGAGATCCAACCAAAACAACTACTACTGCATACCGTTCTTCAAAACTGGGCACACAAGAAGTGCATGAATATGTGAAACGTTTTAGAGAATTTAGCGTTGCAGAACATCTCAGCAAGCTGAAGGAAACAGTTTCACAAGCTTGTCACATACAAAATGCTGCAGATATGGCTAAGCTTAACATTCTCATCTCTACGTTTTCACCAGAATGTCAACGAGCCTTAAGGAGAGCTGAAACAAGTGATATATCATCCTGGCTGACATCTACTCCATTTGAAAGGTATCATTTGACTTGTAACCAAATGAATTTGAGGATGGTCTTGCATAATGCTATCTGCGGCATCCTGCTGACCTCCTTGCATGCGATGGCTGTGGAACTTACTTCACTCTGCAACATGGTATGGACTGCAAAAAGGGGGGCCTAGTGATACAGAGGCATAATGATGTGAGGGACTGCTTGGGAGACATCTCATCAGAAGTGTGGCCATAGCTCTGATAAAAGAACCAATTGTAAGGGAGGCAGATCCCACATCAAAGAATGTGGGTTTAAGGCTTGACCTGGGAGTCTGAGGGGTGTGCTCGCCACAGACATAGGCATTGTTTGACATTTGCATAATTGATACTGACGCTCCATCATATAAACACCGTACTCCAGAGGCAGTCCTTGAAAGTGCAGAAAAAGAAAAGCAAAGGATTTATCAGAAAGCTGTTGAAGATCGACGTGGTCAATTTACACCCTTTGTTGTTTCAGTGGATGGACTCCTGCAGAGAGGCATACCATTTTATGCAGCACATAGCTGCTAGCCTTGCAACGGAATGGGAGAAGTTTTACTCAGAAACAGTTAGTTTTGTCAAAACGAGGGCTATCTTTTGCAATCTTGAGTTCTGGTAGCCTGTATTTGCACGGCTCTAGAGTGAAATGGTGACAACACACACAAAATGGCAACTATAATTAATCAGTTAACCCAGAACAAATCTTCAAGCTATTACTAGATTGAGCAGACCATAGATCTCGGAAATGATCTTTGGGCAGCCCTGGCTGATTGAAAGGAGAGATGCAAGTTGCAAGACGGTGATTTGGGTCTCTTTACCTGAATTGCTGTACGTTACAACAGCAAGGGGAATACAGACCCATCCCAACATCTGACACTTTGGGTCATTGGAAGAGTGCTTCCAACACTGTGCTGTATAAGCTGCAACTCCTGCTAATTTACAAGCATCACCCAAACTAGCAGGAGTAAGGGGAGAGGTAACTGTTAAATCAAAGGCCGCAGGTTTTGCCCTCTCCCACCCATCAACAAGCACATCTGCTGAATAGGACTTCGGCCAGCCTCACCAAGTATAGACAAGTGATGAGCATGACGACAGAACTCTGAATGTTTCAAAAATGTTTCGCTGGTGATTGTGTCTTATGACCACATCGCCGCATGTTGTATGACACTGCGTGATGTCTAAGAGAATCCAAAGTGATGTTTAGCCAACACTTCACTCCAGCTTGGAACTCAGTTGGGTCAAGGTGTATGCCTAAACCTACAGAAGGAACGACCTAAAGCCAAGAACTAGCGTGAGGTGCAGAAGCGAAAAGAAACCTTGGTTTATTTCGCAGCAGGGAGGTCATCAATATTTCATTATTAAATTTTTGCAGCATTATCATTATGTAATTAAATTGTAAATTACAAACTACACATATACATAACAATTACAGGTACACAAAAGTACATAAAAACACACAGCAAAGCTAAATACATACTCTAATCATGGCCCTGGAGTTAGCTCTGATCAGGGTAAAAAATATTTGAACAGACATGCATACTTGACTACAGAAATCAATGGCAACCCTATATACCTGAACAAAATTCCACATATATATTTTGAGGAGGATTGGTACCACAAAGATTAATAAATGCTCCGTAATTAGGTTTTGGATCATCTCTGCTCCACTGTGCCTCTAAATTGCATCGTGGAAGCCGTTTTCCCCTTCCGAATTCGTCAACTTCCACTTTTGTAATCTGTTGTGAAAATTACATTAATAACTGTGTTTTAAAATTGGCTGCAGCACATGAAAGTCACCAACAACACAAAGTATTCATGCCTTGATATAATAAAAAGTATGATAAATGGCTATTTTATATCAATTAGAATCACATACCTCACAAGGTTCCACTAAAGACACAAGCCTCCATCCTTCATCACAATTTGGAAACTGTAAATATGCTTTAGGCTCATTAAACTCAAATATCATGTCTCGTACAGCACGAAAGGTAATTTCTTCTTCAATCAGCTGAAAGGGAGAGATGCCCTATTATGCAATACAACACTGATATATGATTTACCAGTCACCTTTTGTAGATTTATGCAAAGAGTTATACCGTTTGACAGTTGTTGATATTACAAGTTCTCATGCTCAATACAACACATACATTACATTTTTTAAAAAAACTTTGCATAACAGTGGTATACTAAGCATGTGATGATTTGTCAAAAAGACTAGGCTCTGTGTACAGAAGTTAATTCAGTTAGGGATACGTAAGAAACATTACAAGGAAGCCGGTCATGCACAACAATCATAAGCACGCCATATTTTGTCCTTGTAGCCTCAGAAGTGGGAAGTTGAAAGCTAATACAGCAGGAGTATATACCATAATAATGCTTGACTCTTGTTCATCAGTATGCAAGGAAATTGTGTTCCGTTTACAAGGAATAATAAGAAGCAGGCCACCACAGAGTAGAGAGACACTACCAATAGTGGATTATGTTGAAGCTGTTGTGAAGTTGTGGAATATTGAGATGAGCATAAGTTTGTAGTATTAAGTACTTAGCACTCCAGTTATCATATAGTTATCCTAGGACTTGACTTTCTCGAAAAATGTCTTGTTTTAGACTTCACAATAACACCAGTGAAGTTATTCATAGAAGGGAAAGCAATACACTGAACCAACAAAAGTGCTACATTCCGGCACAGTTCACATTCACTCTGGAATTTGACAGCCTAAGGTGATCACAATTCTGTGCAGTGGGTGCACCACCCCTCTATTTGAAGATCATGCAGATGTACAACATCCACAGTTAATATAACCTTGCTTCAAGGCTAGCAATACAATAGCAATAATTCAAAGATTAACAACTTAAATTTTCATTACACAAAATCACCACTAATGGCTCACTAGTTAGAGTAGTTCTGCCTAGAAGAATCCTGCACACTTTCAAAAAGAAAGTGAAAATCAGAATCATTACTACAGCAATAGTAGAGAGTAGCATTTATGGAATGGCACCACTTCTCCATATAAGAACAAAATCAGGGGAACTGTGTCTCTGTGTGGATTAAAGGGAACTGAAAAGGTGAACTCGCAAAGATGCTTATCCATTGCCTCTTGTAACGAAGTCCAGGATTACATCAGCGATCTATAGCACATTTGACCTGCATAGTGGCTAATAGTCCTTCATGCTCCAGCAGTGCTCCTATTGGTCTCCCAGCACTATCATCAGTCTGCAAGATCATCGTGCCTGCTTGCTTATCAAAACAAGGAAACACCAGAACCAGAAGTTGAGTTAAAGGTTTCATTGTTGACTCAAATGCTTTGTTGCACACCTCAATCCACTTACTGCATCTTAGCTGATTTAGTGGAGCAACAAGATCAGTGAAGTTATTCAAACCCAAAAATGTTGTACTTCTTTTGCATCTGCTGTTTTGGGCCACTTCGTTACCACTTGAATCTTGCTACTGTCAAAAGACATTCACTTTCTTATAACTATGTGATAGGCATTTGACATTTCACACCCTGGAGAGTTTATTTGGCTTGTAATTGTCCCAGTAGGTATGCCTTATGTTGCCCCTCAATTTCACGGTGAATTAAAACATCATCGACGTAGGTTACCTACAGTTTTAGGTCATGACAGACTTGACAGACTATTCAATACTGCAGTGGTTGGCTGAGCAGAAATTATAAGGTGTCTTTTATTGTTAGGCCTTCAGGAATATGATTTGTCCATTATGTACAGAAAAAGGGGTGACATCAAACCGTAATGTGGATGTCTTTATCATGAACAAGGAAGTCACTATTCACCCATCCCTCTCCACTCTTCATTCAGGTTTGGCATCTGCGAATCTATTGTGATCCTTCCTAACAGCATGCAGCAACTGGTATTGAGATTGTTTAATAATTCACCATCGGTGGTCACCTAGAAAAATAAGTGAGACTAGACTATGTATGCCTGGAGGTGTAATGGCCGAGCATGGCTCATGATGTTGACAACATTGCATGGAAAGAGAAGTGTGTCAGCAGTCCTAGATCATTTCAAGTACCATTTGTACCCTGGCAAATGGTTGCCATTTATATTAGGCAACCATTTGGCCAACTCTAGAGCCATTTGGTGATCATAAAGAGACACACAATTAACTGCCTACCATGCTGAGGGGGATGAAATGGCTGAACGTCAAAACCTCCAACTCTGGAAAGCTGGACCCATAATGGGAAAGTAAATCAGAAGTGAAGACCATGTAGTAACCTGCAAGTGCCAGCAACCCTTCCACATAAGCAGCAAGGCTCAATATAACAGACTATCACTATCATGAGGTATGTGAAGTTATCACTCATCAACCTGACATATGTAGATAAACCTCAAATTAAGCTTTCAAACAGGGAAAATTATGGATATTAAATTATATTTGGTGTATGATGTAACCAGCAAGCATGTGAGTGATTACAAGTTTTGTCGATTGAATCTATCACACTTCCATTTTGAGATAACTCAGATTTTTTAGGCTAAATAGTTGTGAATATAATCATTACAGTAATTAATTTTATTACAATTCATAAACATAGTGCATAACTGTCCAATTAAATAACTGAGATGCACTAAGATAATAAACATCAAAAACAAGACTACATATGCTGATATCAAACTTTTGCGCACAATGAATGTGACTTACTTCCCTAGCCAATAGCAGATTCCTGGTAATTACAAAGTGGACAATTCGATTCAATCCCCTATCATCATAATAAACTCTTCCACAGTATGTCACTATGTCTTGTTTCTTGAACCACCCCAGAACTTTTGTGACATATGTTACAATAGCCCAGCTGGAGAAATTACTGACATATATCCTCCCAATCTTCCTGCCACTTGCATCTATCTCAAATGTTCCTCCTTCGACGTGTTCAAATTGTTGCTCCCCATCCTCCTTTGCAACCACAAAATATAGATTTTTGATGTCTTTGGCACAATGCTCCATACAAATTTCCACTGCTTGGTTGAGCTGATTAATAACTGGCATTGTTGTAATATGATAAACACCACTGGTCAGTAATGAACCATGTGGCAATGGAATATCCGTATACAAATCTGCAGAAATTATTAGTTGGCATTCCTTGATACTAGGAGGTAGGCAGTCCCTTTTAAATGAAATGGTCAATCCATATTCCTTTGCATGAAATATGCAAGCTTGTCCATTGATTATGGTATAATGTTTGCATATTTCTGAAACAAATAATTTCATTATCAGAACACCATTTAGGCAATTTACCAATATTAAACTTAGGAACATCAAATCATAATTTGAATTGAAGTATACACAATGGAATACAGCAATTCAGTAATGCAGTAGTTTGGGGGCATGTACTCTACGTCCAAACTCACGAATATATGGCTCCACTGATATATAAACAAAAGGTTATAAAAAATTAAATTGCTATAATATCCGAACTATTAATGTTATTTGCTTTCTATTTATTAATACATCATTTCTCTATGTGAAGATATACCGGTATAATTGTGTCTTGTGCAAGTTCCACACCAACATTATGGGACTCGAACCCATGAGGTTCAAAACCGCCACATCTTCAGGTAGGAGCATTCAAATTTGGTTGTATGTAGATGGTCCTAATGTTTTTTTTCGTTATTTTGTTCACTTTTATCTGATATGCCGCTGTGCAAAGTTAATGCATATTTCTTATTTGATTCTTGCCACTAATGTATGCAAACCGCTTTCCCAATACTCAATAAATTTCTTTGTTCTGCCCATTCTCCATTCATGAACTACCTTAAACTAAGCTAGCCGTTTGCAACAGCAACCAGCTGCAGGTAGCGATTTTATACCGGTAAATTAAAAGAAGACTTCTCACTTCGCAAGATGATCCGACCAAATTAATGAGCAGTAACGGTATTCAAGATGGCACTCGTAAGGCTATTTGAAACGCACTCGCATCATTGTCTAGCATGTGTTAAGCTTTCCTATTTGCTATAACTCTCTTGTCACACCAACCAGCTACTCTTGCAATGACTTTTGGTCCGTGATTTTTCTCACACACTTTTGCACCTCATGCAAGGTACTTCTACATAGACATGCACTCATGTTGGTTCACACATTATTTATATTAACTCGTGCACACAGTTGCATTTGTTGCATATTCTTATGCACAACACCCACACTCATGTACAGTACATGTGTCACATAATAAACCAGACTGATTATGATGGTCTCACGCCACACACTGTGTGCATTGTATTGTAGTTAACGTTTACATGTATTGGGGGGAGCTACTTGAAATTTATGTATTGAGCTTCTGTACTCTGAATTTTTTCCATTGCATTGTTGCATGTATCCCTCTGTAGAAGCATTTCTTATAACAATTCCTCTCTGTGCATGTAGAGATTGTTACGTGTATATGGTTATTGATGCATGACACAGAACTCACATATGCATATGTACATTCAACATAGGTACATATTAGCTACATGCTGCTTCTGACAGGATTGGTCTGCTGTGTACTGTATGTACATTGTGTATCTTGGTGGCAGGAGACTATTTGACTTGATGGATGGAGGCTTATGACATACCCAACCAGGAAGCAGTGACGTGGTACAGAAGGTGGTGGATGAACTCTCACTGTCAGGGCTCAACCAAGGCTGTCAATTTAAATCATCGGTAATCAAGGAAATCTGCTGGAGCCTTCTCATTGAAACGACCAGAACCACACCTTACCACCAACAGTCTGATGGACTTGAGCACTTCAACAGAACTCTTGAAAGTATGCTTGCAACTTGTGTTGACGCCCTTTTCAGTGGGAAGAATATCTGAAGAAAGTTGGTTTCATTATAACACCAGCATTCAAGCCACTACTGGATTTTCATCATACTACCATATGCTTGGCAGGCAAGTAAAGAACCTAATTGAACTCGTGTATGGGGGGTGGACTGCATGAAGAAAGTGAGAGGACAGTCCCTGAGTATGCTCACAACATGAGAACATTATGTATAAGTATGTTCGTGAAAAAGTGGGAAACAAGCAGAAGCATCAGAAGGGCTCTACAACAGGAAGATACACCACACAGCCAACCATACAAAACTGGTGATCTGGTATGGTTATTGAACCCCCAAGTGTACCAAAAGGAAAAGCAAAGGAGTTCCACTACCCATGGACTGGTCCATATAAAGTGATAGACAGACTCTCTGCGGTCCCATACAAAATACAGAATACACAAAATCATCATTTTTCGGTTGCACACTTCGATCGTTGAAACTGTGTTCACCAAATATTCGCATCCCTAGAGTTGGCCAGCAAATATATGAACTAGCAGGATGGTCAGACCTAAAAGTACTACCTAACACATTGTATGAGCCAGAATGAGAGCTATGCAAATGTGATTTCTGTGGAAGGCCAGGTCACGTAGAAGACGACTGCAGACAGAAGAAAAGAGAAGCAGGTGAACGAATTAGAGATATCCAGTGCTATCATTGGAAGAATTATGACCATGGATTGAGAGAATGCCCAGAAAGAGTTGCTATGTTGTGCAAGGAGCAGGCTGTCAAGTCCAAATCAAGTGGCGCCACAATGTACAAGAAAGGCATTGCTTGTGGAAGGTCATGGCATTCTTCTAGACACGAGATGTTCAAAAACAATGGTGCTTCAGGATATGGTCGCCTTGGAGAAAGTTGTTGTTGGAAAGGTTGTCACAATGACTTGTGCTCATAGAGGCACCGAGGTGCATCCTTTGGTTGAGGTCAAATTGGAACTAGAGGGTGTCTACATATGTGTAGAAGCAGCTCTGGCAGAAGAACTTCCTTCTATGAGGAACTGATTTCCCTGAGTTAGGCCTGGTGCAGGTAACATGAGTGAGTTAGGACAAGCTTTAATGGATCAATAACACATGATGGTGGTGATGACGAGAGCCGATGACGAGAGCCAAGACCAAGCAGCAGCTGGAAGATGAACGTATCAGAAAGGAGAAACAGTTTTATCTGGTGCATGCTCTCATCCAATTGTACCAAGTGTATTTGTGCATACTGATGCTTCCTCTAGGTTGGAGAGAGAAGGCAGAGCTGAACTGCTGACCCTGATGCTGAAACGGACACAGGCTTAAAAGACGGGAGCTTAGGAAGAAAGCTCAGGGGACAGAAATATTACACAAGGGTAGCACAACCACGGAGTGTTTAGATATTGGTGGATGTCTTAAAGAAACTACAAGCTGAAGATCCTACATACCCTTGCTGAGGTCAGAAATATGCTGGAAAATTCTGCCTCAAGAAAAAGGGTGGCAGTGGCTGAATTCCTTAGAAGGGAGGAGCTCATTTACAGGAAATGGATACCTAAATGGCGGTGTTTGGCATTCCAAGTAGAGCAATTGGTTCTACCAAAGTATGGTATAAGGCTAGCACACGAGGTCCCTTTAGCAAGCTATTTGGGAAAACAGAAGACCAGCAGATGAATATTGAAAACAAGTTTACTGGCCAGCAGTGTTGAAAGACCTACAAGAGTTTTACTGAGGTAGCCTGAATTTCAAAAAGCCATCTCAGCAGGGTAATAAATTGGTTCCCTTGATGCTGCTGCCAATAATTACGGCACTCTGGTTGCAATGGTGGTCTATTACCTTGAAATCGATCATGCAACAAATATGTTTGCAGATATGGAATTAGGTATCCTGAAGCTGTTCCAATGAAGAATATAGATGTGGAGCACATTGCTGGTAAGTTTGTTTTCCAGGGTATGAATCCCGCATGACCGATCAAGAAAGTACTATTACCTCGCAACTGCACGCAGAGCAATATAGACCTCTACGTCACCTTACCATCCACAAACTGACGGTTTAGTGGAGCATTTCAATCAGACTCTGAAGGCAATGCTCAGTAGATTTGCAGACAGCGAGGGTAAGGACTGGGATAAGATAATCTGTTCGATTACAAGGAGATGTTGTAAGTTACAACAGGATATTTGCTTTTTGAGTTGCTGTTTAGTCGGGGCATAAAGGGTCCTTTGGATATATAGATGGAGTAGTGAGAACCTCAGAAGTCTGATGAAAATGTGGTTAGTTTTTTACCGAAGATCTTAAATTGGATGCCAGAGATGGCATTATGTGGTACAAAATATATAGAAGGCCAGAGAAAGCAAAAAGATGGTACGATAAAGATTCGCGAATGAGAGAGTTTAACATTGAGGACACAGTGTTGGTACTACTCCCTGTGAAAACATAGACAATGGACACCATATGTGTATTGTGTAGGTCCGACCTGGTGCCTGCTAAACCAGCTGGTGTACAGGTAAACCCCATCTGACTGGTTGTAGCCAGTTGATGCATCAGTAAACCTGGTCTGACTGGTTTTATATTTAAGCAGAGATTATTGCGCATGAGTGACTTTTTGCATTCTTAGAATCGCAGAGTGATTTAATCTTGTTAATGGAGTTCCGCGCTTTATGTGTGACCACACCAAAGATACAACATTGGAGAAGAGAATATAGGTGTATGGCAGAGCTTCTGGGAGTCATGGGCATGTTCGACAGTGCGACATGTGGGAAGCTTACTGCATGCGGTTGCAGCAATACTTCCTGGCGAACAGTATTGAAGTGGGAGAAAAACAGCGGGCTGTTATGAGGAATGTGTGTATCAATACAGTGGCCAGTGTCAGAATTATCCTTTGCCTTACATAGAAGACATGTTTTCTTCACTTGCAGGTGACACAGTTTACTCAAATCCGGACATAACAATGTATACTTACAGTTGGAACTTGAATGGCGGCATAAATAATAGAAATTTGCTACTCCATTTCACAGTGCCCATCAATTCCCAGTGCCCTGCCTCCTCTCATAAAAATTTTCATGACTAGTAGACGAGATAAAATTGCAGAGCGGCAGATTTTTATGTCATCTATCATGGAGATATAATAAACAAATGTTCAAGTTTTCCGACTTTCTTAACCCCAACTATGCAGCTAGAGCAACCCACTTGTTCCAAAAAAGGAAGCTGTTACTGATGTGAAGGTACAGGTCACTTGGCATCATTATACATTAATACGTATCCAGAATTATGCAGTAATGATAATTAAGACAATGGCTTTCATGCTTCCAAATGAATATTTTGAACTTAATTCTTCTCTTTTTTTAACACTTTCGATGAATATGCAACAGAATATAAATATTGATATAGATAGAAATGCTTCCAATCCTTTCTGCTCAGTATACCATGGTCTATGAGGCACAACATACATAGAGCTAGGCATTCTTAGATAACACACCTTGCAACTGAAAATGAATATTCTGTATCAATAATATTTTATGTATGTATAAAGGTATTTTAATACTGCTACATTCATTTTTGACATCAACAAACCTGAAGGAAGCGATGCAACTGAATGAACTTCGGTTTTTGCTGCTTGAGGCACACCTACATGTACATACGATGAAAGCAAATATCTTGTGTAGCCACCAGCACTACTGTACATTAATAATAATCTATTTCATAATAACAAATATAGAATACATTTGGTTTGTTCTCATGGCTGTATGATACTATTGTTAGTTGTGTACCCCAACCAACAGAGAATAATGACTAACTCATAGAATAATTGCAGACATTAGTCACAGCAAACAAGTCCCATAACCACCTAGTACTTGTAGAATTTTGAATGGGTTAGGATTAGGTTAGGTATGACAAAGAAATTAACCTTCACTATGATGAAGAACGCATACAATGGTTGACAAACTGAGCATTGTAAATTACAAAACACTAATAATTGGTGGACCAAAGTGCCAAAATTGTTCATAGAAATAGGTTAAAACATTGTTATAGCATCCTGATTTGCATGCAGTCCAAGCGCATTCAAATAGTGAAGTAAGCACCTTCAAGTCCAATGGTCATAAAAGTTCAGAGTGCCTCACATATCTAGGACAAGGACCAAGGTGCAGATGCAGATGCATTAGAAAATGGAAATTTTCTATAAGATGACCAAATTGAATTGCAAGGCCCTGATGGTCTAGATGACCCCAATCGGGTACAAGATGTTGTACTAAAAGAACTTGAACCTGATCCAGCACCACCAGTGCCACACAATTGGAATGATGTAATCTAAACAGTTGTCTTTCAGGCCTGCCTGACCATTCTACAACTTTCTGTGACCTGCATGTATTTAGTGTGGATGTGTAGTCAGTTCAGTGTACTGGTATATTATATCTGTGAAATAACAGGAAGGGAGACATTGGTCAATAGTTTCCTTGTGATTAAAGTGTTAAAGGGAGATAGAAGTTCAGTTTATGCAGCTTCTGCAAAGGAAACCGTTTAGATTCACAACATGCCATTTACATTTTGTGTCTGAATGTGTTAGCTGTATCGATGAGTCTATCCCATGCACACACGTCATCCCATGCACACACGTCATCCCAGCCTGCATTATAAATTGGAGATAATCATATGATTTCCATTTAGAGCAATCTGAACTGTCCTTTCATGTTATGATTTGAAACTGTGAGTTCCACAGCAATCTGATGCTGAAGTAAACACTAATGGTTAAGGAGCTCCATATCGATACGAGGCAGGTACGTGATTAGAGAGAGGTACCAAAACTGGCATTAAAAGAACTTCTTCAGTCTGGAAAGTGTGTGAATCATATGAGTAACAGACTTGGTGTTGGTGGGAGAAATTTCAGTACAGTGCATTGTACGATAGGTCATGCCCTATCTATGGATATCAATACTGAGACTGCAACTGTAGGCGCACTCACATGAACTTACGCTATGTATGCAATTGGGATCATCTAAATGTTCCAGATTGGTGTTTGGATTAGTTTAAACATCCCAAAAACAGCGCGGTAACAAATCAAGACTAATTAAAAGTCTAGGAAGTGCACAATACTAATTATCTATGGTACAACTCAGTCGTGAACATAGTATTCTCTGGAAAGATGTCACAAGTAGAAATCGCTAAACAGCAGCTGAGCAGCAACATGGAAACTAGAAATGCTTGGATATTGAATACATTGTACATCTGAGTGAGAAATAATTGACAACAATAAATACCATAGCATAAATGTTTTGTTTTGTGTTCCGATACACTTTTGCAAATGATAATAAGTATCCAATAACTTTGATCATTTAGACAATGGCTTTGATGTCTGCAAATCTATATGTTGTACTTAAGTCTTCTCTGTTTTTTAACATTTTCAGTGAATATGCTACAGAGTATGCGCCATGCATGATAATTGATATTGACAAAACAACTTCCAATCCTTCTGCTCAGTGTACCATGGTCTTTGACGCACAATATACATATAGCTAGGCATTCATATACAACACCATTTGCAAGAGGAAATGAATATGTTGTAACAATTTAGATGTCAAAAGGTATTCAAAACTGCTACATTCATATTTGACATCAACAAACCTGAAGGGAGCGATGCAGCTGAACGATCTTCAGTGTGTGCTGCTTGAGGCACACCTAAGTTTGATGAATGAAAGTATAATGTGAAGCAACTATGGTGATTGCCATAAGAATTAACATGATTTATGGCGTACAAATAGCCAGTACAGAAGAAAATTGGGATTTATCGTGATTATTTCTTTTCCATTTGGGATACTGTATAAATAAAGAAACATACACTGTAGTATTTGGTTTTTGTATAGTACCTTATTTTTAATACACTACCATGCCGACATAAATGCTTTATGCACTTTAGGATGCATTCAGCTTCCCAATGCACATAATCCATAGCAAGAATTAACAAAATATCATAGTACAACGATATGATCAATGTCGCCGTAAAGCATGATAATGATCAACTCAAAAGATATAGAAATGCTGGATGAAAATTATTGGTATGAAGGTAACTATAGCTTTGCTAATTGCACTAGACTATTATCACATTTGTGAGCTATTATCACATATAACCACAATCACAATCAGATGAGTACAATTCTTAGTATAGGCTTGATACCCAACCTTCCGCCAAACCGCAAGGTCAGGCTACGCCCAACTAGACACGTTGCTGTATAACCAACAGGAAGGTTAATCAAACAATGTATTCACCTCCCGGCTGGGTTCCTGCAACCATAATGAGGCAGTATGAAAGAGACGGACTTGGAGCATGGATTGTTATAATCACGGATGCGTGTGATTTAGGGCAACGTTTTTGCCCGAATAAGTGAACTGACAAGGGAGGGCCCTGAACATACCCCTCTGCTCCACTCCCACCCATAATTGAAATGACTCAAGTGGTGCAGCACCAGCTTCCACTTATTCACAACTTGTCTAGACTAGTTTCTGAGTCAATTCTACACATTGTGATATGAAATTCACACATATGACAAAAGTTAAAACACGCGCACATTTTTAAATCACTCTAGTTTCATATCATTCCTCTCATATGCTGTTAAAGATGTATCGACTCACCAGAAGTAGAATTATCATCAGATCCTGATACAGCTTCCTGACTTTCATCGTAGGCCACATCTGATTCAGAGTTGCATGCTATTTGGAACAGAGCATAGCATGGTCACGTGATGAAAGAAGATAATAAAAAACTACTGATTAGTCTACGGTGGTATATATAATCAATCATAGAAATTTGCTACTCTAATGCACTGTGCCCATCAATACCAAGTGCCCTGTATCCTCTCAAAAAAAAAGTTCATGACATGTCAACGAAATAAAATTGCAGATTGGCAGATTTTTATGTCATCCATTACAAAGATACAGTCAACCTATTTGCAAGTTTTCCGGCTTGATTAATGCTGATTGTATAATCCCCACCTGTCATTTATTAAACATTAATCTACATGAATGGAGCTGGAAAATGCACATAGTTTGTTCAGGTGTTACAGTATCTCCATAACAGATGTCATAGTTGTAGTTTAATTTTTGTCTTAGTTGCACAGTTTGGCGAAGACATGAAATATTGGGTCACACCTGGCCTGAAGGACCAGCGTATACAGAGCTGTTATGTATTAGAGCTGTAGCATTAACAACAGTCCTACAGAAAAGTGTTCCATTCAGTTTGTCCATAAGGAAACATAGTCTGCGGGACCTAAACGCTCTAACAGAAGACAAAACACAGGATGCAGCTTGAGCCACACACTTCCACTTCTAAAACGGGAGCTGTTACAGATGTGGAGGTACAAGTCATTTGGCATCTACATGTCATCACAAAGGACAAAACTGCAGGATACTACTCCAGATGGCATAGAAATAAGTACATTGCAGATTATCAGAAAGGAGTTGCATATTGTCCACTTCAGAAAACATGTTCAGTGGAGTCAAAAATAGATTTATGTGACTGCCAAAGCAGTGATGCGGAGGTTTACATAATACCAATTGGAAATGAATGATAATAGTATAGTGACATCCCAGGTGGACTCAGGCGCAGTTATCTACATTCCCAGATCGTAGATAACTGCAAAGATGAAGCAGATCACCTTACAACTAACATCAAAGGTGCTGCATCAAGTCATCATCAGACAGCAAGTCAAAGAAAAAGAACTGGAGCCAGAGAAGCGAAGTGACTGGGAGTCCCCATTGTCATCATACACAAAGGTGATAGTGGTATTCGGGTGTGTGCTGATTTCAAAATGACTATCCTTAGACTTTTCCTATGCCTACTATGGATGAACTGTTCTCCACTTTAGCAGGAGGGTCAAAGATAGTAAAGAAGTAAACAGTATGTAGACAACTTATGTTCAGTTAGCAATATGGATTGCGTGAATGTCAATTTTTACAGAACTAATGGGCTCAGCTGTTTCAAGAAATAAGGTCCTTTACCTTGTCATGCTGCCATATGCAGTATAATTCAGATATCTTTGATGGCTGATCAAATATTCTAAATTCGTGAGCCTCGGATATACCACATTCTGATGGCAAATGATGGCAATGGTGTCACGACGGCATCTTTGAGATCAGGATGTCCATTTATCTGGGATGTCATCGCACCTGACACATAAGCTATTTCATGTGTGGTACAGACCATGTTAAAGGTGGGCAGCTTTAGTAGAGCAGAAATAGACCCAGTATGAGATGCGATCAAAAACACATCTTTTCTACCCCATTGCTGTAGAGACATCATGCGTTTAGGATGCCTATTACATATTGTGTGATTTGGCCTTCCAAATAAAAATGCAACCAAAGAACTGAACTCAAAAGCATAACTTTCCCAACAGACACTGCTGCTGTGCTGCAAAGCAATGCTGAATCAGTTTTGGGTGTTGAACAAAGCTGTACTTTCCTTTTTTTGTAACACATAGTCCAATAAGTTCTAAGAATAATCCCAAAACATTGAAGAATGAAAAAATATTATGTACAACTACATGTACCACAAATTCAACTGCATTCATCAGCAGGTAAGTTGGAAAACAATTTTTTAATCATATCTGAGGTTCATTTTTCTCTACTGGAATGCATGTTTGATGGTTCAAGGCTTACCATATGCACAATATAGTACAATCAAATCAACTTTGTATCGTTTTTAGTATGTAGTGGTCAGTGACAACAATTGAAGGCCCATGGTGCTATTCAGGTGTAATAATTTTTATTTCATCTACAACATTTCAGCAGCTAAAAGGAAGATTGCATGATGGCAAAGAATGGTCCAAAGTGTAATGAACTTGGATAGGTTTGCCTGTGCCAAGCATCCAACGAATGGTGTCTCCAACTCATCAATAATGGTGCTCCATGTATATTTATCGGGGTGGAGGCATTTCCAATTGTTCAATGTTGATTCATATACACACAAAAGTTGCTGTCTGTCAGCCCAGCCACTTCTGCCTCAAGGACATGATCAGGAGCATGTAGTTGTATACTAACAGTTCTCCAGAAGGAAGGAATCATTGCTACAACTTCATTCATCAAGTCCTTTAGCCTTGGTTCTGCCAAATTCGTATGTAGGTTTGATATTTAAACAAAATAAACGTATTCTGTTATACCACAAAACAGATATTGGATTTTAAATATTCCATATATAATACCTGTGCCATTGGATTTCACTTAAAGCATCTAAGTCTCTTTCTGAGACACTCTAACCCTAGCTCTAAGTATGTGTGCATATGTAGAGATATACACGTATGCATACATAACTGTATAATTATCCATACATACATATATAGCATTCAATTCAAATTGCAATATCTTTCCAACAGTGAACGTTATAAACTTCCTATGTGCAAAACCTCATACTACACCATTTCTCTATGTGAAAATATATATTGGTGTCATGCACTGATGTTATGAGGTCTGATATCCTGTGAGGTTCAAAACTGCCACATCTTCAAGTAGGAGCATTCTAATTGCTTCAAATTCAGTATGTACGTAGAGGGATCTGTCACTATTGATTTGTTCTGTTCATTAATGTTTACCTTTTCCACTAAGCAGTGCAAATTTAATGCAAATTTCCCGGGCATTTTGCACCAATGATTTTGGCAACTGTTTCCAATTCAATGTGTATTGAAAATCATTGGCACAAATGAAGCTGGAAAATATGCATTACTTTGCACTACTGTATCTCTATAAAAGATAATGTAAAAGTTAACAAATACGAAGTTATCATAACGACAAAACCCCTCTATACACACTGAATTTGAAGTCATTAGAACCCTTCAACATGTAGATTTGGCTGTTTTAAACCCAAACGTATCGGACCTCTTAACGCTGGCACAGTAGTTGTGCAAAACACCACACAATTAGTGCACTTAGAGCAAAGGTGTGATATAAAGCATTGAAAATAGGATATTGATAGCATAAACCTTGTGGATGATATAGCGAAGGGAAT
This sequence comes from Ephydatia muelleri, assembly GCA_013339895.1. NCBI lineage: Eukaryota > Metazoa > Porifera > Demospongiae > Spongillida > Spongillidae > Ephydatia > Ephydatia muelleri. The sequence continues at coordinate 33,066,021 of JABACO010000001.1, read as the reverse complement.
TTAATGCTATATATGTAAATTTACAAGGGTCAATATTTGGTGGAACGTTCCATATGTTCATATGCACATGTGTACATGTCATGTATACACATAAATATGAGACACTGCTCATTTTATCTATTCCATGAGGTTCCCAATCTACTAATGATAACATTGACATATCTATAGCAATAAACATGCTCAATTAAAATACTGTTTCAAAACAAGTTGTCGATAAGCTGTACATACAATGCAAACTTAATTTTTTATCCCTAGCTGTCAACTCATGCATGATAACAGTAACATCTTGACTACAAGTGCTACAATATATATCTGCAAATATATGGGATCGTTTCTGCAAAAAGGGACCTAATGCATGTTGTTTCAAGATTTCGATTTGTTATTTGATAAGAAGTCTGCAATGTCCTACTTCCTACACACTGAGAATCAGAGTATCTGTCATTGAGTTGTAAGCCTCTGAATTTGTGATTAGCCATACATTTCAATCGATGCATAAAATTACTATTGCGCGTACTGAAAAAATTTTAATGAATGTGTTAGGTCCAATTTCACACAAATGATCCCATGCAGTATTTGAAACTAACTTGGCACTTGATTTATTTTACATGCATTACAGTAGTTATGCAAATACTATGAATTATTTACATGTAATTGCATCAAACCCTAATAAATCATCTGTTATCAAATTTATTCAAGATTAAGATTATGCTTAATAAATAATGTATAATGTAATGTAGCGCAAGATATGAATATACAGTTACCAGGTTCAAGAGTAAGTTCTTCAAGTATAAAGGTGTATTTCGTTAAACGTTTTTCAGTTTCAATATTTTATGACTAAAAATGGTGCATTTAAAAATGCATTTATGATATATCTGTAGACATAAATAATTCATATACCTGTCATTAAAGAAGGGTCCTTCTTGGAGATGGCCTCCTCCTCAGCCACCTCCTTTTGGCTCTTAATAAGCGTTTCAGTGGCTGTAATCGAGTTGTTCATGCATATGATATAGATGCATCCCATGAAATAGTATTATTTGGTTAGACCATAAACAGAAGCTGAATATATACCTATATGTTGACAGAGGTACTTGTGAATGTCATGCCCCTTTTCGTACATAATATTCATTGCTACCAAACAGAGGCTTCATATATTTACTATGATTCACCATTTTGTCATTTTGGGAATAAGTTCCAGCCAATCATTAATTCACATCCATAATTGTAAAGCCATGCATTCATGTAAGTTCTCACTGTTAGCAGCTTCAAGCAGCTTTAGTATAGTCTTGAATGATGGTCGGTTCTGTATCAAATACATTTCATGAATAAAGAATTGCACACGAGTGGCACCCACATTGTGAAACGCTGAATAAAACGTCATCTGGTGATTATGTTGCTATTGTACTGAATTGTGACAATTAACTCAAACCAATCCTACTGCTGTTGGGAAACGCATGCATCCTATTATGACATAGCAATTTTGTCTATTAACTGTGTCAGCACTGTCAGCATTGTTAGCTTAATTTACATGTTTTTGATGCCAGTAGAATATGCCATAAATCATACTCAAATGTATAAAAGTGACTTGGAATTTAATGTATTTCAAACTGAGAATGCAATGTTAATTTGGTCCATATTTATTAGAAAGAAGCAACTCTTTGTTTTATTAACAAATATAAGTAAGTATATAAAAGATTTACAAATGACATGCTGTCACTATTCAATGATTCAGAAATATACCCAAAACAGTACAAAAATTGGCTGTCTTTTAATGTTAAAAATATCAAACGTTCAGTTATAATTATACCGTATTCTTAAATTAAATAAAACATAATACTAGAGTCACTTTATAGAAAGTTCTAAAAATGATACCTGCATTGAATGATGACAGAATCATGCAGTTCATTCATAACTAACTTTGACGTAATCAGTGTATTTTTTAATGAACCATGAATGAAATAGGCCTCTCTGTTCCATCTCTGAATAATGAATATTTGCGTTTTTTATATCTTCATTAATACTGTCATTGCATATGGCATGTTTAAAGTAAATAGCCACAACTGTTTACATTGTGAAGCATATTTATGTCTGCATAGTTCCTACCTTGGGTTCATTATCCCAGCATTCTTGAATAATTCTTCTCATTGTTTCATGGCAAAATGAAGGAATTGTCAGACGCTGAAAAGTACAAGTGGTACTGATGTACACTTGAGTACAACCCCATATTCACTGTACCTGGTTCTTATTGACTCTGGACATGATTTGTGCACTTGATAGTCCTTCGTATGGCACCTCGTGAGTCACCATTTCCCACAACAGAATGCCAAAAGCATAAATATCTGACTCCATTGAGTGTTTACCATCATCAAATAACTTTAAAATGAATGCATTGATTTTGGCACTGCATACATTATGATATCAGCAAACCTCTGGAGCAGTCCATTGTATTGTGAGTCGAGTTACTGAAGACTGTTGCCCAACTTTAAATTTTGAACTCCCAAAATCTCCGATCTATAAAACAGTTCAAGCAATATATGGCATCAAGTTACATCTCTTACCTTAAGCACACTGTCAGAGTAAACGAGAACTGCAGTTAATAATAATTATGCTAACAGCTGCACAAGCAATACCACAATGTGTACCATTTGGAGACTTTAAATCACCATGAATGATTGCTTCCGGTACATCAAAGTGCAGATAGTGCATGCCTACATTATGGCATATAGCAGTGCTTATAAATGTATAGTCAACATGAGGCAAAAATTACTGCACCTTGCCCAACTTGCTGTGCCCAATTCAAACTTGTCTCAGAACTAGGAGTGCTTTTTTTCAAATGCCGATCCAAAGATGTTTCAGCAAGCTCTTTATGTGAGTTTAAATACAGTAAGTATCTTGTACAGTATCAGGAATGATGACACATCTTACCTAGTACTATGCAAAATCTCTCAGATGATATTTCGTACACCCCATAAAATTCCACAATATTTTTATGCATCACAGACCTCAGTGTTTCTATCTGGAATAAGCCATAATGATTTAGAATATGTACATGGTGAAGTGACACATATTTGGCTTACTTCTCTTTTAGCAGCATTTGTTGACAGATTAATCTTCTTCACTGCGACTGGTTTCTGCTTTACTTTCCAGAATGCTTTGTACACACAGCCCTGTCCTCCCTCTCCAATCACATCCTTTTCATTTAGATCAAAGTCACCAGCAGCAATCTCCACTAAACACAGTGTATTTATCAATATGCAGCACTATTAATTAAAACAGTGCATAAACATGCTTTATTATACCTTCAATTATAACGTCCTTTTGACAAATTTTAATGTTTTGGGGCAATGCCACTTCTTTAATTAAATGAATATTAATTTTTATAATTAACTATAAACCTGAATTCAATTTGTTTACCTAAATAGGTTTATGAGTTTGCCAGCTGAATGCATAATGTGTTCAGGTTTTGCCTAGTATTCAGAGGAATGCTAGCATTTTTGCTTTTTATATTTCTGAAAGCATAAAAACACACTTTGACTGGCTATCATTGCACACTACAGAATGTGCACTATTATTAGATCAATTGATCAGCAAGAACATTTTTGGAGCTAAATTTCAATCACAGAACCCATTTTTCATGCAAATGAAATACATCAATTGGGAGAATTTTGCACGCTTTCGATAATGCTTGTCATAATAAATGAAATCTACAAACCTAAAGGAATCAATGCAGCTGATGAGGGAGTGGTTTGTGCTGTTTGAGGTACATCTAAGCAAGTAGAACATATTTGTAATAAAGACACCAGTGAACAATAATCAAATAATTCACTCAATGCAAACAACTGCCAATATAAAATTTACATTCAGTTTGTTCTTGCAGTTCACGTATTGTCTGACTATTTATTGCTTTGACAAACCATTCATCTTAGCAACTGATGCTTAAGAGTTTGCAGCTAGGTCATTCTAAATCAAATCAGCACACATATATGTCATTTTTGGAAACATTTTGTGCATGAGTTCAGGCTGTTACCTAGTATATTTATTAACTTTTAAATATCAATCGTTCATCAGTTATGAGGTGTGAAAAAGTTGGCCACATATGTAAATTATGCTAAATATCTTAGCAGTGTTGATGGTTATTACCATGTATACAGTACATCATTAATAAAAAAAGGAACTTCATTATTGAACGCAACGAAAAATATGCTTTTATAGTGTAATAACTGCTGCCATTAAAAAATGCACACTTGTTTTGTTCTGTTTTTTGATAGTCAAAGGCGATCTCTTGGCTTGCTTTGTTTTGATTTGTAAGATGGAACATCAAGTCGTTACTACACATCGAAGGGCTCGTGTTTTTGTCTTGAAGAAACCCTTCTACAGTAATAATTGGGAACTAACCAAACTGATAATAGGCCACAAATAATGAATTGAATTTTGTGCAGGCTTACGCTGGCTAGTTTGCAGTCATTGAAAAGGTGACTGTTGTATCTAAAAGCTGGTCTGTGATGAGGATTGTGAACAAAAAAAGTGATTGCTATGCAGCTTATTGAAAGTCCCTGTGTCATGCAAGGTTGATTTCTCATAAGATGCATTTTTTATAAGAAACCTAAAAACACGATGCAATGGGTAATATTAAGCATGGTAGTTAACTACCATGTACCATGTATCTTTTCATTATGCACAGATATATCACTAGTGTGGTCTTAGTGGTTTTTGTGCTGGCAATGATAACTGGAATGATAACCGATACTTCTGTTTTAAACAAACTTTGTTTAAAACACAAGTATCACCTACTGGTACTGGTCACCTTACAAACACTTGTCATTGAACAGTTGCACAAAAAGTCAAGGCATTTAGTCGGTACACTAGAAAAACATATAGACCATTTCTACTGGCCTGCTTGTCACCTTGTTGTCATGAATCCTATCCAGCAGTGTCATTGTTGTCAGAAAAGAAACACGCGGTCCCTAAACTGCACGCACCAACACCCGAATGAAATACTGTCTTGGAATATTATGGGGCACTTACCCACCTGTTTTCATAGCTTGGCATACATCCATTCTCTATTCTCTATATGCATCTTACCATCCCTACTGCCTAGCTTGTCTGCTTCTTGTTTTTGGCATTGGTGACCAATATCCAGCTGTTTACATAGAGAAGAAATGCAGCTAGGAGCAACTGTTGCACCCTTTAGACATAGATGGTCAGCAATGACCTTTTACAGCAGCGATTTGAGAGTACAATTAAACCATTCCACCTGGCTGTTCCCCTCTGGTTAGTATGCTGTAGTTGTCAAGTGTTGCTTGCACAATAGGATTTACTTACCTCACTAATGTGGCTGCCTGATAAGTATGCAAATACCATAAAGGTACATAACCTCATTCACTAACACTTTATCTAGAGTGACACTGTTAGTCTTGGTCACAGGGAGGCTTCTACCAATTTAGTAAAGAGATCCATCACTACATATATGTATTCATTTCCACAGGAAGAGGTACAACAAAGAAATCGGCCTCCCTATAGCGAGGAACTTATACAGTTTTTGAGAAACTGAGCACTGTGAATTACTAAACAAAAATAACTGATGGAACAAAGTGCCGAATTGTTCAGGTAAAAAAACTCTGTTATAGCAACTCAGATTCTTATGCAGTCAAAGCACATACAAATAGTGAAGCATGCACCTCCAAGCCCAATGGTCATACAAGTTTAGAGTGCCTCACATATGTAGAGCAGGACCAAGAACCAAGAACCAAGGTGCAGATGCAGATGTGAAATAGTTAAATCAGATGACCAAATTGAATTGCAAGGCCCTGAAGGTCCAGATCACCCCAATCGGGTACAAGATGTTGTAAGACCTGAACCTGACCACTACCAGAGCCGTTGAAAAGAAATTCTCCAAGAAACCGACAGCCCCCACTGAGATACCAAGATGGAAATCTGCAGGAACTAAAGAAGTAGAAGTGTTGAAAAAATCAGAACTTTGGCTGGTAAGAATAGTGATGACTGTAGCTACTCTCTGCATGAATCTGACAATCATAATGTCATGCCCTTGTAATACCACAAACAAGTCTACACCATTAGCAGCAGCACAGCTAAGTTACTTCCCTGTAGCCACCATTTGATTTCATGCAGATTTGGTTGGCTACAATAGACTTGTGTGATAATACGTATCCAGAACTGCAGTTAGACAATAGATGATGATTCACACAATCTGATTGGTTAATTTTTGGTATCTAAACATTGTAGAACCTACGAGAGGGACAACTTTCTACAACTAATCGCTGCTCAGGAGTAACAGGGTAGTTCCTCGGCAGCTAATGATAATACGTCTACCTAGATGTTGAGCACATGATTATAAAATGGAACTGTAAATGTTCTTATCATCGCATGCCTGCAATCCTATTGTTGCATTGAAAATCCAATGTCCGCTCCACCGACTGGTCACTAAATAGGAAGCATCTTCCCCAACCCTATTTTATTCAGCTATCACGTGTTCAACTGTATTCATCAACAGGAAAGTGGGGAAACACATTTAGTAGCTCATTTGATGCTCTGTACAGCCTATACTTCAATTGTCTGAAACTGGAGGGAGATAATTTCTTTCAAAGCTTGATGATAAATTTTATGGGACTCTTACAGTTAATTGGCTACACAAATGGTATATCTTGTGGGTGCATCTTTGAAACAATTGGTAAATGAAGGGAATTACTATTACAAAAAATAACCTTCTCACCTGGAATGCATGTTTGATGGTTCAAGGTTTGCCATATCCACAATATTTTGCTATAATCAACCTTGTTTGGTTTAAGTATGTAATGATTAGTATCGATGATTGAAGGCCCATGGTTCTATTCGGGTGTAATAATAGAATTCATCTATAACTATTCAGCGGCGAAAAGGAAGATGTACTTGATATAATAAGATTGTAAGATGGCAAGGAATGGTCCAAAGTTTAATTAACTTGGGTTGGAGTGTGTTCCCATGGATGTAAAGGCTTATAGTGGTTGGACAGAAATGGTGGAAAAATGAACTGCCACCTGCAGGAGGTACATTGACTGAAGTTGGAGTGAGACTGGTAATGTCAAGCAAACTTAGCCTATTCCTATGAGGAAAAGTGCCGTGGCAAACTTCAGCATATAATGCTGTTCTGTTAGTGTAGTTAACTGAGCCACATTGGTGCCTGTATATGATATTATTCATGTAATTCAATATGTAATACGTAATACTTGTTCCTCATTAGTAATGAGTTATTTCTTTCATGTACATGTAGTACCATTGCAGCACAATTTGGCCAGCCATTTGCCAGCCATCATTATTTGTAGCCAATCATTATGATTATTTCAAAAATCTTGTCAGCTTGGGGTACAATATGTTGACAGATTTTTGTCAATTTTCACCACTGTGCAAGGTGGTTAATAAAGTAATACTAAACAACATATAGATAACTACAATAATACCTGGATTCATCAATACTTCATGGTAGCTATTCTGCAGGGGAAAAAGAATATTAATGCTAGTATTGTGTATTAACGATTCCCAATGTCCTAGGAAATTTTTAAACTAATACTATAAGTAGATAGTCACACAATATGTATTGATAGATGTAATGCTTACCTCATCCTTTACATCAACCTTGGATTTAGCCTCAACAAGAGCTTTAACCATTTCAACATCACCTCGTGAAGTTGCATAATCAAGTGGTGTAAATCCATTCTGTTAATAAGATGAATGCCAAGTACCTGCATGCATGCATCCCATGAATTCATGGAATGTATACCACATACATGTATATGCAGGAGCGGATGTGGGGATTTTGAAGGGGGGAGAGGGACGGTGGTTTTTAAAGGCAAAACACTGAAGACATGCATAATACTAATGAATGGAGCGCCCCTAAGGAGCAAGCCCTTGCAGCCTGGGAACTATGAGCCCAGCTCGAGTATTCCTGGAGTGCTGAGATAAAGCCTTGGGACTGTAAGCACATTGTATAGCATTTATTAAAAAATACATGGTTATTACATCCATAGTTATGCAATTGGTATCCAATAAGGCCGCCAGCTTTATTGCAAACAGAATGGTGTGTTGGTGATGGCAATGCACAACAGACGCCACAAAAATTAATAACTAAAACAAAATGAGAGCCATGGGATATGCATCAGTATGAATGAAGCAAAGTAGGTATGACATAGGGACGTATCACATAGATGCATATGTATATGTGCAATATATTCATCAATACTGCCAACATATTATCAGGATGGTTTAACATCACTAAGTGTCATTATTGATGAATAGGTAAGATGAATTTGATGGCATTAAATATATCTGCTATAAGAATGGTCGGCTGCAAAGCAAAATGAAGGTTGTAGTGCAATAGAAACAATACATATGCTTGTGTACTAATAACAGTCCTGGTCACTGTATTAATAAACCGATGAACGCCGAGAGACGCATTTCTGCGTCACAGATGTTTGTACAGTTATCAAAGAATTTTTCCAGACCCTTGAAACACTGTGCCAATTAACTAATTAGAAGTTATTTACATTCACGGCTTCAGTTGATATTGTTGAAACTCTCCTTCCTGCTACCTAACATTCCTCTGTTGCCTAATTTAATTGATTTTGGACAACTCTAAACAAAAATATTCCGGCGTTAATCGGTTAAACACGTAACACATCCATGAGTTTAAACAATTCAATCTCACACTCTCTAATTATGCTTGCCTTATCTTTTTCATCAACCTTGGATCCAGCCTTAATTAGAGTTTTAACCACATCACTATTCCCTTGACTAGCTGCACGATGAAGTGGTGTCATTCCACTCTGTTGACAAAGTATCGCAGTTAATAAGATGAATGTACAAATGTACCTGCATATAGCCTGAATAACAACGTACAGTGCATGTATCTTCAGGGATTCACGCAGAAATTTTGAAGGTGGAGGGACTTAAGCGCACAAAAGCCCAAGTCATGCATAATAATGGTCAAGCAAGCACCTAAGGGGGCATACCATCCCACTCAGGGGTGCAGAGCGTGAAAAAAAAAAAACATTGCTACACATAATACGATGAACATGTACATCCATATACATCATTGTTGCAAATTTTTAATCTTATGGGCCTCTTATATCAGATAGTGATTAGTTTGTTTCTCAAATCACATGGGCATGATGTTAATATGCATTGAGTAATTACAATACAATTACCTTATCCCTGTCATTAACGTTGGATCCAGCACTAACAAGAGTGTTAACCGCATCAACATCTCCACGCACAGCTGCATAATAAAGTGGTGTCGCACCCTTCTGTTAAGAAAATATTGGACAAACGGCAGATCCAAGAGGGTGGAGGTTATTTCCCCAGTGCCCACCCCTGATCTGCCATTGATGCACATTAAACGGTTGGCAAAGTATGTGACCAGCACATTTGTTAATTCCGTCATTGCTGACTGAACATTTTGTAATGAATTTCACTCTACAATATTTCAATACATTTTTGCCATCCTGCTAGCCACATGTAGGTAACAGATATGTATAGCATAGACCAGCATGAAAAAAAATCATTGTTGCAAATTATACTTTCATGGACATGTATGCATGCATACACCATGGTTGCAAAATGATATGATTACTATCGTGATATGCTTTGTCTCAACTTACAAGGGCATCATAGTCCTGGTCATTAACATATCACATATCCAATTGAGTAACCCTACATAATTACCTCATCTTTTTCATTAACTTTGGATCCAGCCTTAACAAGAGCATTAAGCACATCAATATTTCCGTTTTGAGCTGCACAAATAAGTGCTGTTACCCCCATCTGTTAAGAAAGTATTGCAGCAAATTTGACAAATGTACAAGTACCTGTGTACAGTCATAAAGGAGTGCAACATTAATCTATACATGGGTGGAGGCAATAATTTAGAATGCCGAAAGCTTCATCCCACTTACTGCCATCACTCCACCACTTAAGTACACTTAGGGTTTTACGCAATCAAGAGGGTGTGTGTGGAATGTGGGGGGGAGGCACATTTTATTTTATTAAACAATACATGGTTATTATATCCACAGTTAGGCAAGTAGTATCCTATAAAGCAGCGATTCTATATTGCTAACTGTGTGCCAAATGTATGAAATGCTGGTGATGCCTGTGTAATGGATGCCTCCCAAATTAATAACTTAAACAAATGGGAGTCATGGGATGTGCATCAGTATGAATGATGTGAAGTGGATATGACATCAGGAAGTACCAAATATGTGTATATGTATAGGAGCAATACATTGACTGGAGCCACTAGAAACGATGGCTCAAACAGTTCTGTATCGCCTCGTCCCTTGATAAACAGCCCGCCTCTAAACAGGTTAGCACGCTGTTGTATTCCATGGGTGAGGAGGCAGATATGGTTCTTTGTTACTGGTATCACCGATGCTGAGAGGTAATGTTACTAGAGGATGGTGGAGAAGCTTGAAGCGTATTTCCACGTGAGACGTAGTGTCATTTTCGAGCGGGCGAGCTTAAACAAAAGTGACCAGTAAATAAAAGAGTACAGAGGCCAGTATATCACGGAACTGTATTATGTAACGATGCTCATACAGACAGCTCACCTCCGAAATGATTCGAGACTGCCTTGTTATCAGCATTCGAGATCAGGCCCTCTAAGAAAGCCTTCAACTATATCCCAACCGCACTCTATAGAAAGCAAAGACCATGATCTGGCAGAGAGAGAGATCACACAACAAGTGCTCAAGGAGGCACAAAGGGGAGAGGAGAACATAGTTTCATGGATGTCCTTGTGATCCAAGGTACCAGGACCAAGCCATTTGGTGTGTCACCTGCAAAGCCAAAAAGAACACCTAAAACGTATCAAATACGGGTTAGGTCGGCATCTGTGGTACATTTGCCCTGCCAGAGATTTAGCTTGTCAAAAATGCTACTAGCGAAACAGACACTTCAAAATTTTGAAATAGATACTGGGGACTGAAGTTACAGCAATTTTAGACATGACTATCAAAATATCAGAACTCCTACAGGGTTCAAACTAGAGATACCCAAGTAGACCTGTATGGTCCTGCATGCATTCCTATAAGGGCAATTGACCAGGTTGAAATTGACTAGGTTGAAGAAGAACTGTCTTATCAGGTGAAAACTGCAAAGTAGAAAGTGTACATGCTGAATGGCCGGAAAACCGCGACTGCCAGCCATCCTTGCTCTGAAGTAGGTGGCAAAGCTAGAGGAAACAGAGGAAGCCTCACCTCTCATTGTGTTTGAAAAGTACCTTACACTATTCCAGGGGCTTGGAAGCATGGGGTGAACCCTATGACATTCAACTTCAACCAGAGACACAGCCCTATGCTTTGTTTACCTCAAGGAGCATTCCCATACCATTGCGTCCCAAGGTCAAGCAGGAGTAGGAGCAGATAGAGTCACAGAGAATCAAAAGTGGGCAAACCAACTCCGTGGTATGCTAGATTTGTAGTTGCTCCACGAAAGGTGGAACAATTCCCATTTGTGTAGTGTACTAACCCTTGAATCATTATGTTCGCTGGAAGGTACACCCTCTTCCCAAGGTAGATAAAACCTTAGTACATTTGACTGGGGAACAAACCTGATGCAAACTCAGGATTTTGGCAAATCTCGTTGATGGAGAGGTCCAAACTCCTGACCATGTTCATCAACCCATTTGGTCACTAATACATGTACTTCCAAAAACTTCCCTTCGAGATTTGCAGTTTTTCAGAAGCAGATGAGTGAAATTCTCGTAGGTATCAAGAGGTGTTGGTGTTGGTAGTAATAAAGAGGAGCATGATGTGTGTGACTCACAGCAGCATTAGACAGAATGGGTAACCCTGAATTTTGAGAAATGTGAGTTTGAGAAAGGAAAGCTACTCTTTCTTATTGACCAACATGGGAGATCCAAGCAGACCCAGAGGAAACATCAGCCATCCAACGTCTGAGCACACCAAATCATATCACTGAGCTGAGACGATTTTATGCAATGATGAACCAAATGGGGAATTTTCACTCAGACTAGCTCAAGCAACGCAGCCCCTTCGGGAAATCCTGAGGAAAAACTCAAAAATAGGGGCTGTGCTCAAAAAGAAGCCTATGCGAAGGTTAAAGCTGAACTTTGCAAACCAACAGTGCTTGCTTTTTACACCCAGATGCACCAACCAAACTTACTGCAGATGCATGCATCATCACATAGGTTGGGAGCGGCACTGCTACAGAGAAGTGATGGGGAATGGAAACCAGATGCCTATGCCTCTTGATCCATGTCAGAAATGGAAAAACGTTATGCTCAAATTGAGAAAGGAGCACTGGTACGTGACAGGTTTTGCTATACATATTGTTTGACTGATAAGCTCCACTAAGAAACATATCACAGCTGCTAGCGTCACAGTTATGATCAAAGCAGCTTGATACGTTACCGACACAAATTCTATTTTGGCTGAGGCTCGCAAACTTTGATGTCATGATTCAACATGTATCTGGTAAATTCTTGTGCACAGCAGACACTGTCTCGAGCACCAATGCCCATCACTAAGGCGGACATGCTCTTTGAAGAAGAAGCAGAATGTATCACTATCATGGAAGTTTGCAATAAAAACCTATCAGCCAGGTGGAGGATGGTTACACCAATATGTGGAAGCTCAGATAGCAGATCCAGTGTGTCTAGCAGTGATGAAGCATTATCAAGATGGATGGTCGATGAGAACTGTGTACCATTGTCACAGCGCATTGTCTCTGGGATACCATGCCTAGAAAACACTGCCTTGACTGCATCAATCACTCCGCTGCTAGTAGTCGGCCTGAACTTGATAACCTCCGGATATCTTGAAAAGTAGTCTGCCATGACCACACAGTTGACTCCCCTCAGCACATAAACATCCATTGTAAAAATTTACCATGGTTAGTCTTGTAAGCAGTGTTTTCTAAGCATGGTATCCCAGAGACTGTGCGCAGTGACAATGGTACACAGTTCTCATCGGGTGAGTTTGCAAGATTAGCTGTGACCTATCGCTTTAAGCATACCACCAGCAGCCCCCATTTCCCCAAAGTAACAGGCAGGTTGAGAGAACTATTCAGTCTGTGAGAAAGTGAATCAGGTCCCATACCGACCATTCTCACCTACTGTTCTACAGCTACCTTGGTGTGGCTTGTCACCTGCTCAACTCTATGGGAAGACAACTGCGTACTACCCTTCCACAGACACTAGAACAGCTGAAACCAGAATGGTCATATTTGCACCGATTTCAAGAACTAGACAAAGAGTTCAAATCCATCAAAAAGCCAATTTTGACAAACGCCACAGAGTTCCCACGCTTCCAGAGATCCCTGATCAGACGGAGATCCTGATCGCTACTGATAGGAGTAATCCAACCCTGGCATAGTAGCGAGTAACGCAAAGGTTCCTCAGCCATACACTGTGGTGACCCAGGGTGGGTTGGACGCCGTAATTGACACCACATCAATGTAACTAAACTCTACCCTCGCAAGAAAGGGAGATGTGGCATAACACTATAATATTATGTATGTTATCATTGTTGTATTGTGCATGTGTCCTTGACGGGATGACTATCATTAAAATTACCTCAACACGGCACGTTACAGAAACATGCATTTTACTACTGGTCATTATATTAATTAACATATCCCACATGCATGGAATTTACACAATACAATCTCAACATTTCAAATCATGCTTACGTTATCTGTTTCATTAACGTTAGATCCAGCCTTCACAAGAGCGTTAACTGCATCACTCATTCCTCTAAAAGCTGCCCCATGAAGTGGTGTCTTCCCTGTCTGTTGACCAAATATTGCAGTTAATAAGATGAATGTACAAATACCTACATATAGCCTGCACACAGCTCACGAATTCATAGAATGAATACCACATACATGTATACTCAGGGGTGGATTAAAGAATTTTGAAAGCTGGTGTGTAAGAGCACAAGGCCAGACATGCTTAATAATGGTCAACAAAGCACCACACTGGCATCCAGGGCATACTCTCAGAGCTAAACCCAATTTAAGTTTATTAAAACACTAAATGAGAAACATATTTGCACACATATATATTTTGATGATGATAGTTTCAATTTGCAGTTCGCAATACAAACCTGGCATTGGAAACCATCCCCTGCTTCAGTTTAACTGGGTCTGGGACCAAGACCAAAACCAAAGTGACACATTCTTGATGGCACATGAAAGTAAAGGCATGCATAGTAACAGTGGACGGAGTGTCAGCTCAAGGAGATATCTGGGAGCTGAAGCACATTGTATTGTACTAAATGATACACAGTTATTACATCCATAGTTATGCATGTAGTACACGAAAGAGGAAGTGATTCTTTTATGCTAATTCCCTAATTAATAGTATAACTATATAGATAGGACTCTAGCTCTGTGCTTGTTATGTTTTGTAATATTGTTGCAAAAGTTTGGTAATACTTAAACAAAAAGAGAGAAATGAGATATGCTTGTGAGAATGAAGCAAAGTAGATATGACATCAGGAAGTACCAAGATATTTGCATATTTATATGTATGATGAATGCAAACTACAGCATGAAAACACTCAGCAGATTTTCAGTTCAATATGTACACTCACGCGTTTGGGGAGTGGGGTTACACATATTGCGCAAATTTTAATGGGAAACTGAAAGTAACGTCCATAAATATCATTGCTACAAGGATGTTGGGTTAGTACTGCAAACACAAAATCAAAGTTGTTGTGGAATAGAAGTAATATACATGTACGTGCACAAATAACAGTCCAGGTCACATGCAATGAGTTTAAATAATCAATTTCAAATCATGCTTACATTATTTTTTTCATCAATTTTGGATCCCGCCTTCACAAGAACATTAACCACTTCCACATGTCCATCCCAAGCAGCATAATGAAGTGGTATCAACCCAGTCTGTTGAACAAATATTGCAGTTAAGGTGAATGTACAAATACCTGCTACAGCCTGCATTCGACCTGTTATCTATTACTGTTAGAGAGTGTAACACATCATTATTGCCAGAAGCTGCAGCGAGCTTTCTCTAGTGGTAAACAGGCACACTAAATACATATTTGACAAGAGCCTAGGATACACATGGTAAGCTCTGTGTGTAGGTTTACTGGTGGTTGAATATCTATAGAATGTGACAGGTTTTCTTTTTTCTTTCTAAAGGTCTTCAAGTTGTCTAGCACAGACACTAAGAGATAATCAGAATTGTACTAAAAATATTACTAAGTTAAATGACAGTTATTCATATGATTGGCATTATTATCAGGTTGTATAAGCATGACAGTTTTCTGGAAGTGCATATATAACAGAAAGCTTACAACAAGAACCACTCCATAAAAGATCTTGGAAGTACAAAGGCTCAAAAATAGGCAAACTACTAAGACAATTTGGAACTAAATGAATGTGGCACAACAAGCGTGGTACCATGATAATCCAGATTCCAAGAAAGCTAGTTGGAGGAGAAATGGTCATTAGAAAAGAAATCCTTTGAGGCAAGTGCAGTCCTAATACATGTACTTTATCCTAGAAATGTCAATAATATTTATATTGTGAGTTATAAATATTTTTGTTTAAAAAAATAGAGAAAGCATGTTTGCTGTACATATTTAAATAATTTGTCTAACCATAAAATAATCATTTATATTACTTTATTATCAATTGGAAGGATAATATTTAACTTCAATCACTACATACTCCACTGTGGGGAGTTACAACCCAGCTGTTCCACTGCCAGGGGGTGTTGACCTAGACACTCCGCTGGTAGGGTGAGTGGCCTCAGACACTCCACTGGTTGGTGCAGTTGCCCCAGACACTCCACTGGTTTGGAAAGTTGCCCCAGACCCTCCTCTGGTATGAGAGTTGTTCCAGATGCTCAATTGTTAGGAGGAGTTGCAACCATCTGCAAATTCTACATAAATTAGTTTCCATGTTATACTGCATTGATAAACTGAGGTTGATTTATTCAACATGGTTTGAATCACAATTAACAGTCCAGGAGATGGTTTGCATTGTGCTCAGACAGCCTCATCGCAAGCACCATTTATTTCAAGCAAGGTGCGTACAATCACAAATGTGTACTTATAAATTTCGAAAATAGCAAAAAAGTTATGTGAATATACCGAGAGATATGAACTGCATTAGTGATACCGAAGCGCAGTAGATATGACATAGGGAAGTACCACATAGATGCATATATATATTTATTGATACTGCTCACAAGTTATCATCAGGAGGATGTTTCAACAATAGTATGTGTCATCATTGATGAATGTAAATCACACCATTAAAAACATTAATTAGCATCTTCAGTTCAGGATGCACACTCACATACATTGTGCAAAATTAGAATGTGACGGCATTAAATATAATTGCAACAAAAATGGTGGATTAGTACTACAATAGAATAATCAAAGTCGTACATGTACAAATAATGGTCCTGGTCACCATATCAATTGAAACTCATGCTTTCAATTCATGCTCACCGTTTCCTTTTCATCAACCTTGGATCCAGCCATAACAAGAAGATTAACCACATCAGCATTTCTTTGACGAGCTGCATAATGAAGTGGTGTCAACCTCTCCTGTTGAGCAAATATTTCAGTTAATAAAGTGAAAATACAATCGCTGCACACCACCAGCATACAGCCCATGAATTGCATAGAACAATAATCATGTACAAGTATATTCAGGGGGGGGATGCAGGAATGTTGACGGGGGAGGTTTTTAAGGGCACAATAGTAGTCTAATAATGGACAACGAAGCACCCCAAGGGGGCACATCATCACACTCGGGTGGGGGGGGGAGCTAATCATGTGCTCCTGGATCCTTGGATAAGTCTGGGGCATAAGCACATAAATATACTTTGATAATGAATATTACATTTTATAGTACAAAATACAAAATAGGGAGTTGTAATCCATCCATCCATCGCTATAGGACTGAAACTAGAATGATTAGTGACCAGGTGCCTCACCTGCCACTAGTATATAGTGTATACTCAAGTCTGTTGAGCAAATATTGCAGTCAATAAGATCAATGTATAAAACAATAATCACAATATGTATAGTCAGGGGTGGATGCAGAAATTTAGATAAAGGAGGTGTGTAAGGGCACAATAGCCTAATAATGATTAATGAAGCACCCCAATAGGGAGCTAACAATCACACTTGGGGGGTCCTAGGCATGCTCCAGGATCCCTGGAGAGGTCTGGTGCATTTCTAAAGAAACATAAGTATAATTTAATATTGGGTATTTCATTTTATAGTGCGCAATGCAAAATAGGGACCATCCATCGCTTTTGAGACTGAGACTAGAACGATTCGTGATGGGCCATCACACACCCCTTCCCCCCCCCACCCCCTGCCACTGATGTACATTAAGGGGTTGGCATGGGCACAGACAGCTAATTGATTTATTGTTGGCTGAATATTTGTTTATCCATTTTACAACACATATACCATGGTTGCACATTTTAAATCTTATGAGCCTCTGATATCACAGCGTGATTTGTTTGGCACTGTAGTCCTGGGCATGATATTAACATATCACATTTGCATCAATACAATTACCTGATCCTTTCCATTAACATTGTATCCATTTGCAAGAAGAGTTTTAACTACATCAACATTTCCTTTATTAGCTGCAATATGAAGTGGTGTCATCTCCGCCTGTTAAGAAAATATAGGATTAAATTATATGAGAATGTACAGGTACCTAGAAGTGTAATGACTGTGAATAGACGAATGAGATCTTTATGTATAATTCCACAGTTTAGATTTTGACTGTGTTTTAGATGGAGTGTGTTCTACTTGTGAAATACCAACCAAATGATAAATGAATATGAGTACCCCATCCATCTTCCACATGCACATCAGTGTTACAAATATCAAACCGGCAGATTTTAGCAATGGTAGCACTTGAAAATAGACACCAGATAAAATGACAATTCCTTTTAATGCTTTTCATGCAGCAATTTACATCTACAGTATCCACATTTTGTAAGTATAATATTTTTTTACTTTTCTCGTGTGCACAACGAGGCATAATCACACCAGAATACGAGATTGCAAAATATATTCTGTACTAGAGGAGTACAACTATCTGTACTAAGTAGGCCTACATTTCAGTTGGTGTCCGAGTATAAATAACTGGATCCTTATAAAGACCAATCACATGCATTATGTGTGTAAATCCACGACCTCTTCGTGTGTCATGATGTATGTGCATTTGGTTTGCACAAAGGAAAGTGAAGATGTAAGCGAGTGAGCTTCTGAGAAAGGATGTTGTGGCTTGAGTGGCGAAGGGGACCAGTAGGTCCTTCACATTTGGTGGCACCAGTGAGATCACTTCTTTATTGCCAGTTGCACCAACAACCTAAACTTCAAGCTTGAACTGCTGAGGAAACCAAAAGTTTGTCCAGGGCTCGGTCATGTGACCGAAGACCGAGGTAGATCTGCAAATGCCAGCAAGCTGGAACCATTATAATTACTTTCTTTACTCTATTAAAGTACTTGTTGATGTATCGATAGCATCACTGGTGTGCGTTCAATAGAAATCTCAACAATAATGCATGGTGCTGCTAACAACAGTACATCTACATGCACATTTACACGCTAATCTGTGTCCCTGCAGAGGGTGTGCTACACCAGATTACTTACATATCCACTTATTTATATCATTACAGATCATTTTTCCCATTCAGGACATAATACTTCAGGGTACTTATAGGAGCAGGTCAGGATAAAATGTTTATTGTTGTTGGCTGATCAGCTACTAGCTGATGTAGCTATAAAGTTCAGTTGCCACCTCCAACTTATAGGCACTTTCATGAATGGTTATGAGAGAAGCCACCTTTGAGAACAGGTGGGGGGAGGAGGAGGGATGAGGGACAAAGACATAATGCTTACATTAGCTTAGTTGATGAAGCAATGCATGACCTACAGCATTAGGTCATGACTGCGACTACAATCACAGAGGAAGATGGAGAAGATGTACTTGCAGATTATGTAACGAATGATGATTAAATTTTGGTTTCTTTTAATCGTCATCATTCATTTATTATCATGTCCGTCACACGTTTGTGTTCCATATTCACGTATTCTAACGTACTTGTGTGTAATGTCTCCAAATAATAATCAATCAACACCCGTCACGTGCCCACATTATTACACATAACCCGATATACAATACTGTTCAAGTGCTACTACTACACCTCCCTTTCTAATATCGATAGGGAGGTCTTGATATTCGTCCACTTCTTGTGCATAGTATTTCAGATTCTTGATCAACATTTCTTTCGCTCAGAGAATCACTGACTTCCTGTTCAACATATCTCTCCATCGAAGTATCATCACTTTCCTGTTCCTCATGAACTGGGGCTTCTGGCTGTATTGTGACATCCAGTTTTTCGGGTGTGTCATGAGACGCCTCACTCTGTAATGCTGCATTGTCAGAAGGTCCCTCAGGTCGTGGTGTAAGGTCCTGTACATCTTTGCCAGGATACCGAACTAAGTGTCGTCTGTTACGTCTCATTGTTCCATCTTGAACGGTAATTTCATATGATCGTGGCGCTACCTCCTTCACTACCACACCAGTCGACCTATGGTCCGTAATCCACACAGTATCTCCTGTATGTAATGGACTCAATAAACGTGATCCATGATGGGAATCAAAATTCACTTTCAACTGCTGTCTGTGATGTCCTTTTGCTTGAGCTCTTCCACATTTGGAACTTTCTGAGAAAGCAGGGAAGGATGGATAGGAAGTGTGGAACAGAGCTTCCTACACATTAAGAGTTCTGAAGGGCTATATCCATTCTTCAAAGGGCTTGTTCTATACACAAGCACGGTCAAATAAGGATCCACTGACTTCTTTAACAAGTACTTCACTGTAGATACTGGCTGCTTAGCTTCACCATTAGCTTGTCCATTGTCAGACTCCACTGTCTCCGGGATGCCATGTCTGGCAAATATGGACTTCGTGTGTAAAATAACACTATCCACTGTAGTTGCTGAAAGCTTGGCAACTTCAATATATCTCGAGTAGTAGTCAACAACCAGAAGATGTGATGATCCCTTCCATTCAAAAAGGTCTCTGCCAACTTTCTGCCATGGAAGATCGGGTAATGGTGTAGGAATGAGCGGCTCTGCCCTCTGAGTTCCTTAATCCCTACAACCCACTGAACATGACAGTACAAAATCCTCCAACTGTTTACTCGTACCTGGCCACCACACAGACTGCCGAGCCCTCTCTCTGCATTTTATAACTCCCAGGTGCCCTTCATGTAACTTGTGTAAAATGCCTACTCGCAGAGTAGCTGGTGTTACAAGTCGGCTTCCTCGCATTAGAAGATCTCCTTGAATAGTGAGCTCTCCAGAAACACACCAATAATGTTTAACAGGTCCTTTAAGTGTGTTCTTTGCAGGCCATCCATCTTTGCAATAGGCTTTAAGCTGTGTGCAAATAGGATTTCTTGTTTGGTGCTGTTGTATTTCCTCTAAACGTTTCTCACTATTTGGGAGGTTCTGCATCACCACTATATTGACAAATGCATCAGTGACATCCTGCGATTCCTTGTCCATGGTCAAGGGCTGAGAAACTGGTGCGCGTGAGAGTGTATCGGCTGTAAATTTACTCCTACCAGGTGAATGCATAATCATGTAGGTATATCTCATGAGCCTCAGACGAAAGCGCAGAATCCTTGGTGGAAGGTCATTCAAGCTTTTGTTTCCAAGAAGTGGTACTAAAGGTTTATGGTCAGTCTCTATGAGAAAGGGTATACCCAGCAGGTAGTCCTCAAAGCGCTCACATGCCCAGGTGACCGATCACAAGAGCCTCTTTTTCGATCTGTGCATACTGCTGTTCTGTCTCTGTCAGTGCTCTGGAAACAAATACAACTGGTTTCCACTCTTCACCATGTTTCTGTAAAAGTTAAGCACCTAGGCCATATGAGGAGGCATCAGCTGAAATCATTGTGTCTAATGATGGACTGTACAAGGCTAACACTGGACTCTTACTAAGCTCCTTCTTCACTTGGTCAAAAGCATCTTTTTGTTTTTCCCCCCACATCCATTGATTCTTCTTGCTCAGTAGGTCCCGCAGTGGGTTTGTCAGTTCTGCAAGTTTTAGTGAGAACTTGCTATGCTGGTTCACCATGCCCAGGAAACGTCGAATCTCACTAACATTGGTCGGCTCTGCTATGCAAGCAATGGCATTCACTTTCTCTAGATCTGGCTTAATGCCATTCTGGTCAACTATTTGACCAAGAAACTTGACTGAGTTCTGTGACAACACATATTTTTCATAGTTCAATGTAACCCCTGAATTCTGAATTCTTTCTAGGGTGTACTGCAAACGATTATCATGCTCACTTTGTGACCGTCCAAACACCAATATATCATGGATTAGGCACACAACTCTATCGAACCCCGCCAAAATAGATGACATACTCTTCTGAAAATGCTCTGAAGCTGAAGTTATACCAAATGGCAGACAGTTAAAACAGAATCTGCCAAATGGTGAAATGAATGTTGTCAGTTTTGCTGACTCTGGTGTAAGCTCTATTTGCCAAAACCCTGAGTTGGCATCCAGCTTAGAGAACACCTTGGCACCCTCCAACTGTGCCAGAATTTGTTCAACGCAAGGAAGCAAGTGCCTTTCTCGACAAACACTCTCATTCAATTTAGTAAGATCTACACAAATACGAACCTGACCATTGCTCTTAGGAACTACTACTTTCCAACGGGAGTTTTTGTTGACCACTGGTGCAACAACCTAAGGATCTGCGAGATTACTAAGTGACTGCCTAAATGTAGGAGAATCGGGAAAAATGGAATCTATCTTTCATACTACCTTCAAAAGAATGTCCCTTTCCTGAGTGCCACCTCCTTCCCACATCCTTTTCTAGGGCACTGCCATCCCCGCTGCTGCGCTGGACTTCTCTTCCTTGACACCAGGTTAATCAGTATTCCGCACGTGCAGGTCTTACTTGACGGAAGGAGCTTCATTGTCTGACACCACCGAATAGTACAGGCATGGTCCACAAGTTCTTGGCTCAGATCAAAATATGTCAAGGGTTCAATCAGCGGATACCTAAAAAGCCTAGGACCTCGAACTGGTTGAGCCATCTTCGCCAAAAGCTATCCGCGATTAACAATGTGAAACGCACATGGTCCATCTCTTTATATGTCTTCTTAAGGCGATTGCACATGCTTAGAGGCCTTCCTCGTAGAGGCAATTAACACAGCACAATCTAGAACTCGTGTCACTATGACAACGATCACAAAATGTAAAAAATGTTACAATGTGTTGATTATGTGTTGATAAGTTTTTATTAATCACTATTTAACGGCCATGAATATTAAGTAGGTTGGGAGTAAACTGAAGGACAACCAACATGTCTTAACCAGCTGATAGTCTTCGTGTTCCTTTTTCGTCTCATCCAGTTTAAATGAGCGGAAAATGTTCTCTGCCGCATCTCCCATACAGTATAATAGAGCATTTACTTGGTTAGATTGAGGTTTGTCGAAGAGTCCAGATGTCTCTCGAAAGCGTTCGAATCTTCTAACCTATTTAGACCATTCATCCGGCCGACAAAAATTGAACTGTTCGCCGCTGCCACCATGTGTAATGTCTCCAAATAATAATAAATCAACCCTCGTCACGTGCCCACATTATTACACATAACCCAATATATACAATACTGTTCAAGTGCTACTACTACACATGTAGTCAAGGATTAAAAAGGAATAAAGACCATACACTAAAATAGTTCATTGTACATCAACTTTTACACTCATTTATTCACTGCTGTGTCTGGGGAAGAGTTGATATGTTTTTCATATTATTTGATGGAAGCAAGGTCATGTAAACGAAAACCTTCACAATTGTTTAATAGCCATTCATTAAGCGCATGTATATAATTTATTCACCCTTTCAATTCTGTATCTTCCTAACAGAATGCGTTAGCAAATGTGCCGTTTGAATTTATAAATTGTGTTCTTATTGATATGCATTATGTGCAGCAATAAAACGAATGTGAAAAAATATCAAAGTTGTATTGCAACCCTTTTTTAAAAGAAATACTGCTTATGCACTACGTTTGCCCAAGTGCAATCACCTGATGACGTGGTAAACGATTTAAATTCTACTTCTGCTACTTATATACGACCGACCTTATTTGAATTGTAGCCCAATTTTAGTGTTTATATCATCATTTGCTAAACTAAATTATATTTGTTGTAGATTGGTTGTTCTCCACTGTAAAAACTGCGGCATGACATAAAAATTGCTACAGTGTACTAGTATCGATCTACGCTGCAACTCCCTCCAGCTTCTGATTCGAGCAAAGCGGTACATATTCAGTAAGTGATTGGAACGACCTGTTGAAAACAGCACACAGCAAGAAACTTGCCTATTATAAATCGGCAGCAAGCTGGATGAATGCATCGAGGACCAAGAATAATTAAACAGCCGCCAACATAATTACCCCCACATATACACGTGAGTACGTCATAATTGCTACTAGTGAATTTACCGCAACCATTTTTATGTCACTCTCAATTACTTGTAGTTTCGCATTGTAGGCATAGCCAAATCACTTAAAACAACCGAACACCTTCTCAAAAATGCACGCTTTAACAATTCAATTCCTGGGATACCAAATAGGTTGTCAGGTCTAGCATACTTCAATCACATTTAAAGCACCACCATGCACAACTCTACATTATCTCTTGCTATCTCTTTTGGGGGTCTCTATAGTAACGGTACGATTACCGATGCACTTTCGATCAAGTGGGCCATTCTTCAACCCCCTGTGTCATCGGGTACGCTCCTCCATACTTCAATCGTGCACATTAAAAACACCACCATGCACACGCACCTTCCAAAATGCACACAAAAATTGAAGACCACGTAACAATGCAATTATTGGCACGACGGTTAGGAGGAGATCGTTACCAAAGCAAGCCAAAGGTACACGATAATGCTTTAGTAGGCTCATATACATGGTTTTAGTGAAAGATGATACTTTTGGTTACATTTTTACCTTGTACAAAGTGGTAAAATAGTAGACTGGAAAACATACATGTACGTACCGCTCATAAATTGGATCAATTCCATCAAATTAATACGTACCTTATTTGTCACACGACACATTTGAGATCAACTTTGACTCATTCTATAACCCCTGGACTATGTATCATGAGTAGTTTCATTCATTTTGGTGTCAGTGCAGGGTGTTTTCTAGATGGCACCAAATCACATATACAATAATCGCCGTTTTTTTCCTCCCATACAATCATAGATTGATACCAGAGCGTTGACGTTGTTTAGAACTACCAAAAAATAAAAAGTACATCCTATATTAGAGTAAAATTTAGTCTGGCTTATTCTTCACTCCATGAAGACATTATAAAGGACTTCGTTATGTGCGTTGAACGTTATATCCAGACATTAATGATGGTAACATTCTTCAGGTACCATTATAAGACAAAGACTTGTGCAGTACCTGTACAAAAAGTATGGAAACCACCACATATAGACTAAGTGATATTTTTGATCATGTTGCCAAGGCAAGCAATATTGAAGTACAAATTCATGCATTAAGACTATCTGTTAATCGATTTGTAGGCAAATTCAACTCTCTTAAGAAGAATATTGGAAGGAATTGGGAAAAAATAGTAGGGTTCTTGGACCAAGACACGAATTCTGTCTTGTTTTAGCCAACCTAGAATAAATCATATAACATCATCGGTATTTCAGCCAAGCCCTTCCGTTGTGACAGATATCAGTGTGGAAACAAAGAACATCATTCAACATCAACAACCTAAATTACTGCGTTCTGATTGCGGCAAGTGTGAAACAGGAGAGCCGTTTTGACAATGCTTATGTCCAAGACCAAACACTGCGATCACAGAAAGCTTTACTACTCAATAAACTTAAAAATCATCACTTAAATATGCGAGCTCTGTCTAGGAACGTTTCCAATGTAAGTTCTCTTTGTAAAAAAAAGCAACATCTAATGAAAATAAACCTGGAACAAAATAAAACTATCACAAACTTATTAAAAAACATTGCTACATAAAAAAAAACTCACATTTTTAAGAGGATGGTTACATTAAAAAAAAGTTAAAAAAATATGAAACATCGCCAGATTGCAAGGAAAATTATACAAGAGTTGAATAGGAATTGAATATAAAGTTGAAAAGGAAATCTGATGTTGAAGCAACCAGTGATGTAGTTGATTCTGATGATTCCTTGAGTACGGATACAATCACTCAACCACAATTGATCAGTGACAATGGCAGTTACAGCACAGCATGCTGCAAAGCAATTAATTATTGTTTAGAATATGAAGTACCTGTCGCAGCATGTTTTCAGTAATTAAAGCTGCCATCAGAGAACTATCTGGAGTTTCATTGAGCATTTTGCCATGTAACTCAACAGTTGCTATGATGGCATATGTATTAGGAGTAATTAGCGACCTTCAAGTAGGGGAAGTAAGGTACACACAAGACAATATCACTTTATCTTGGGACTCAACCTCAGTCGATGGACATCATATCAATGAAATCATACCAGCTGATCCTCCTGTCTCATATGTTTTGCAGTTAGGTCTACCCAGGAGGGACAACTCAAGACTATAGTGTACATATCATGGATTACATAAACGATGTGGTTTTAATATATGCAGATTTTAGAAACCTAGATCTGATGCATGTACAATGCACTATCATCAAACATCTTAAGAATGTCTGACAGATAGAGTGGCTGTACATCACTGTGTTGTAGAGTATCTCAAGTCCAAATTAGACATTAATTTGCTTGAGTTCAAATGTAATGTGCATCCTTTGAATGGCATTGCCAACAAGTGCACCAGCGCACTTAAAGGAGAAGAGGTGGTATAAAAGGGCGTAGACTGCTCAATTTTTGACCGGCCAGGCGATTTTAAGCGGCCAAATATGGCGTTCTGTGAATCATATCCGGGTCCTGCTCCACAGTGACACATCTACAAAAACACACACAGTTACAATCGTTCATCTCATAACTAGAACGTGTCCTTTGTACTAATAATGTAATTACAGGGCACGTGAAGGTACATGTTATCGCTAAATATGGTGACAGCTGGATGTAGGTTCTCGCTTGTTGGAATGACTTTCTCATCTGAGGCAGAGAAGGATGCCTTCAAACTCCATGTAGACAGTGCCAGACGTATCCTTTTTCCTAATGAAAGTACCTCATAAAGCCACCCTAATGAATGCGATGCTGGACATTGTGCTTTCGATCACATCGAAGACCCCCTCCACCATCCAGTCTACTCATTCTTTCTTGGACCCAGCTGGTACGTGTACTATACTTTTATAAATGTATCGAGGCTTCATAACTTCGTAACGTATAGGCATACGCTGGTACGCGTAGGTCCAACGTCATATGTATATGCACATGCATAGTTATAGAATAAAAGGCCGGTGTGAATGATCTTTTATGCTGCCCTTTCTTGTAGGCATATACACAGGAGATGAAGACAAAGACGATCAGAGGCTCTGCGTGGTTGAGCACAAGGCTATTAGGTGTCTCTGTCAGGGCTTGGTCCAGCAACACTGCTGTAGACCACGTCCCACTTGGCAGCTGGAGTCCTTTATGATAGTACATAAATCCTCCTATGCTGGTTGTATTCTAAAATCACAATTCGTTTGAATGTGTAGAAAGGAGGCATTGTGCAAATTTGCTTTGTCTGCCCACACTGCAAAGTAGCTTGCACTTGGGCTTCTTCTAGGGTTCTTGCAGGTCACTACTTGGCAAGCCAAAAGTAAGTAGCTATGCTCATGTACTGCACAACATCTAGTAATAATTTAGCTTGCACTCCATGCATGCAGGCTCATCCATGCCTTTACCTGTGCTGGCATGTTGCCATCTCAATTCATCAACTTTTGCAAGTTTGCAGAGATAAGTGTATTGTCAAATAAATACATCCATTCAGGTAGGTATAGATGACTAACTAGTGATACGTTGGTCATTGATTTAATGTTATAATCTGGTTGTTAAGTTTACATACACAGACAGTACCAGCAAATTGTAGCAGATTCAGCAGAAGAATCTATGAATGCAGCAGTGCAACGTGTGAAGGCAAACCCTGAGTACGTCACAAGTGGAGAGGTATGATGTTTTCTCATGGTTTATACAATAGATTTAATTAATTTCTTTGTAACAGTGGGTCATCACTGATGCACGGCATGATTCTAGTGCTAATGCATACCACTCAACAGTACCCTGTATGGCTGGAAGGTACATGTATGCATGTTTGTACTCTGTGTTCATATACTTTTGCAAGGCAGCACACTTAGGATTGTTGGGATCACCACTCTCTCTAGACCAGAGCACAGAGTAGCTCAGACTAGAGAGGTGGCATGTACGAAAATTGTCTTACCCCAAGTTGTAGCCAGAGGTTTGTGTTATCATTTACACATACATATATGCATCCAATTTATAATGTAGGATTGAACGTCACAGAGGTAGCCCATGACTACCAGTCCACTGTAAAGACGTATGTTGAACAACTTGGAATGGTCAATTCCTATGACACATGGCATGGTATGGTATCAAAATTTATTTGGTGTGCATTGATTGCAATCATGCAGGCACGAAGAATGTGGCTAAAGAGATGATAAAGATCTGTGCTGGACCTGTTAAAGCTAGAGATAAGACGTAGTTTGCACAACTTTCAGACAAGGGTATGTGCTGTGTTGTCCTTTTTTTTTTTCAGCCAGTGTACACCTGTAATCGTTTAAGCCATTATCCATTTTTTTTCAGCAAGGAGTACCAAAGTACACCTGTACTGGTGCATGAAGAACTTTGCCAGCAACCCTGACATTCTATGCAACATGATTATGAATATAAGTCAGCACTTTCAGGTACTGGGTGTGCATGCGTACATGTGTAGTGTGCATTTCTACATGCAGCATTGATGGTCCGGTCATTGTGTGTGTTTGGGAATGTTTTTTTTGTTGCTTTCATGTAGGGTCACCACCTTAATTGCCATTTAGAAAGTCGTTGTCGCCAGCCAGGCTACCACCCAAAGAGATAAATCCTGACCATGCGTGAAGCCATTAAAGCATATGAGGATGCACTGAAGAGAACCCTTATCTACCGCTTTGCTGGGTCATTCTGTCGTGTATGTAGCTTTATGCAGGTATTGCTAGTTATATCAATATTAGGTCCTAATTTCAGTGTCGAAACACCTTCTGGATGGAGTCATTTAACCACCAGCTACTAACCTACCTGCCCAAGAGCATACACTTCCACACTAACACCTTTAAAATGCGGATGAACCTAGCTGTGATGGATTGGGTGAGTGTTGTGCATGTGATGGTTATGAACAATATGACCGCTTCTTTTAGAATGAAAACATACAACGGGCATCAACAAGTCATGGTGAATACCTAGATGTTCGCCGACCGGACCATCATAGCACTTACAATGTATTAAAGAAAAAAACCTTTCAATTCGTACGTAACATCTGGGATGCATGCATCCTGAAGAACATCTCATCTTTACAGTAGGTTTAGCTAATGACGACAACAAATCCTTGTACAATTCTCCCTTATACTAGCTCATTTGAGGAGGAGGATGATGCAATTGACGAGTTGATGTCACCTGATGATTCAACTTTGTTAGATGGAGAGTATGTGGACAGTGAAAGCGAAGAATACTAAGAGGATGATGATAATGATGCATGAAGTTGTAAGGTATGGATACGTACATGTATTGTGAAATTGTACATGCATCTGTATGGTAATATATAATAGCTGTACTGCTCTGAGAATATGTTCATGTGTGTGTGTTTGTTTATGTGTGTTTGCTAATTTGTTGTGCACCCACACCTTCTACGATGAGCTCCATTTTATGGCCCCACAGGGCTTTATTTAGTCACATGCCATCCTTCATCAACAGAGCATTGTTCATTCCTTCATCAAGAATGAAATTGTTTGTGACTCATCCTACTCCACCCATACTCACACCTTCACTACCTCCACCTCCACCCTCACATACTCATATCCCTACCCACATCCATGCCTCCACCCATACTCACATCTCACCCTCATTCATACATTCACCCATAGTCACACCTCCACACATACCCACACCTTCACTACCTCCGCCTCCACCCATACTCATACTCCACCCATACTCACACCCACCCATACTCACATTTCCACCCACACTCCACCTCCAACCATGCTCACAACATTTCTACCAATACTCACATGCCACACCTCCACCCATACTTATATCACACCTCCACCCATACTCATACCACCACCCACATTCACACCTCCACCTATACTTATATTCTCTACCTCTCACACTAGCCTTCACGTCAATGATCTGCTGTCTGAAATACCTATATACATATCTTTACTTGTTTGACTTTGTGGAACATCAGTCATCAATGTTTGTGCCATTGCCAGCATACCAAACAGGGAAAACAACTGAAGCACGTGAAGATGTGGCTGGAGATAGCAAGCGAATCAGGGTCAGGTGTAGCAATACTGAATACTTTGTAACACTATGTTTCTTACAGCCTTCTTTTTGTGTTTCATTGTGATGTTTTGTTCGTTTATACCTGGCCTAGGTGATGGTAATATAAGGCGTAAGAGTAAGAGAGACGTATGTATGCGATGTACAGCGCACATCGTTACCGCTTCAAGTAACACTCGGTGAAGAGATTCGACGATGGAAGTAAAAGTCTATATAGGATCAATCGAGACTCAGTACATGAGCTAGGCCTATAAGTACTCGCACGTCCTGTAGCGCACAACGTGGCATGCATCACAGGGAACTCGATTGCGATTGACCTATACTGGTGTATTTTATGTTTCTTTGGGGTGTTTTTGTGAAAAGCTACATAGATAACCAATTGCCTCTGTGTTTTTAGACCAAAAAGTAACAGGATAACCGATTGAAAACGCAAGTACAAAACAACAGTCCTTCCGCCATTTAGTCATGACATATTTGGGGAAAGTCCCCGAGAAGTCTAGCGCCTTTTATAGCGGGTTCTGCTCATCGATTCGCGCAGCGCAATCATAACTATTTACGTGGCAACTTCTCCTTTAAACATCATGATGTGTTAAAATGCATCTCTAGTGACACCTTTGGATACAAATGCTGTGCTGTTAATTTTGTGTATGGCATGACAAAGATGAGATTTATGCAAGGGAAAGGTGATGGATCACGCAATTCATGCGCCAGGAAAATATTAAATCTGCTCTTTTTGTGAGGTATGTAGGTAATCGATTTCATGTATTGTTCCATCTTGCTGATGTTAAGTTTCCTCATAAGGAAACGTTAATACATTATTTGTAAAAATTGTGCCGCAATACGACATCTTTGCGAACTGCATTGCTAAACGACTAGCATAATGTTTTGCAATTGCAGGCACTTGGTTTAATAGGAAAATTTTTTGCTGGACCTTGGATGAGACATTTGTATGGTAATTCATCTATTTCTAACTTGGATGGATGTTGTACCAATTGTAAAAATGTGTTTGGTGAGCATAACACAACTTACAGAAGACCCCTTGCTAATCTTAAAGTCTTCAAGGGATTTATTTGTTGTGACATTGATAGTGATGCTGTTTTTCAAGCGTTACAGACAGATGAGTTGAGGTTAAATTACGTGCATGACTTTTAAAAAGGCTACAGTATACGAGTATGCATGTACGCTACAACTCCCTCCGGTTTCTGATTCGAGCGAAGCGGTACACTTCAAGCACATTCAGTAAACGATGGGAATGACCTGTTGAGAACAGCACACAGCAAGACAGGTACACAACACGAGTTGCCCATTGAAAATCAGCAGCAGCTGGATGAATGCTATGTATAAACTAGAATAATTCATCAGCCACCGATATAATTAAGCCCATGTATACACGTGAGGACCTCATAGTTGCAACAAGTGAATTTAATGTGATCATTTTTATGTCGCTCTCAATTAGTTTCGCATTGTGTGCATAGCCAAATCGCTTAAAGCAACGAAACACCTTCTGATAAATGCACATTTTTACCTACAATGATTTGTGACCCACCTGCCTCACCTGCTACTGATGTACATTAAGGGGTTGGCAAGGATGCAACCAGCTTATTGATTAATTCAATAATTGTTGTCTGACCATTTATTTATCCATTCTACACCACAATATTTGGGTAGCATTCTACTCACCGTGCAAACCACACATGCTTCATGTAGGTCTAGCAAATACGACTAGCATGAAACATAAAAACATACAACATAGTAAATTATACTTCCATGGACATGTACACACATACACCATGGTTGCAAATTTAAAATCTTATGAGCCTCTGATATCACATCATGATTTGTTTGGCATTGTACTTCTGTTGTCATGATATTCACATATCACACATGCATTGAGTATGCACAATGCAATTACCACATCCTTTTCATTAACATTGTATCGCCCAGTCGTTTCAACCGTATCAACATTTCCTTGATGAGCTGCAATATGAAGTGGTGTCACCTCCACCTGTTAAGAAAATATTATATGAATGTACAAGTACCTAGAAGTGTAATAACAATGGGTAGGGATATGAGATCTTAATACCTTTCCACAATTTACATTCATGCATAGTGTACCATCTTCCTCATGCACATCTATGCTATTGTAGCAATGCAAATCTGTCTATGTACATCCTGAATGCGACGTGTTTTCAACGTTTGACCTGTAAAAATGTCGAGTTCTAACCTGTAGGAGTTACCCACACATTGAAAATACCTAGCGCACCAAAATCAATTTCAATAAATAGATTGCAGCGATGTGGGAACACTTGTACGACGTTTGAAATGAATAGGTTGTACCTCAGGAAGATGTGTTGTTTTATGCAATGTCTGTTACTAAAGGTACCGGGAGGCTTTGTGATCTCCTGTGGCTTGTATAAGGCGGCTATCTACATCTATCCACACTTTGTTAATATCTATTTTACTTTTCTCATGAGCAAGCCCCTGTGTGCACAGCGAGGAATAATCACACCACAAAACAGAATTGCTCTCTGAGTATCACTATATGTACGAAGTAGGCCTACAATTTAGTTGGTGCCTGAGTGTAAAGATCTCGATCCTTTTAAAAACCAATCACGTGCAGTATGTATGTAAATTCACAACCTCTTTGGATGTAAATTTGTGTGTATTTGGTTTGCATGGATGTTCTAGGAAGTGAACTAGTAAGCAAGTGAGCTCTGTGAAAGGATGTTGCAGCTTGAGTGGCTAAGAGGCCAGCCGATCCTTCAATTCATATTCTCTTCAAAAAAAATCAGAGCTTTGGCTGGTAAGAATAATGATATTAATGACTGCAAGATTGAGCTTCCTTGCCTAATAATAGTATAACATCAATAGAGCTGCGCAATGAAGTGCTATTGCCCCCGTCTGTTAAGAAAGTATTGCAGTAAATTTGAAAAATGTACGGGGGGGGGGGGGGGGGAGCATAGTAGTGGGAACATGCATAATGCTAATGGACCAACAGAACAACCCCTCACAGCCTGGAGTCCAGAGGCCAGCTTCAGTATCCCTGGAGGGGTCTGAGATTAGCTTAAGCACATTGTATTGTATTAATACAATACGATACATGGTTATTACATCCACAGTTAGGCAAGTGGTATCCGATAAGGCAGAGATACTATATTGCTAACTGTGTGCCGAATGTATGGAGTGCTGGTGATGCCTGTGCACAACGGACACCTCCCAAATTAATAACTGAAACGAAATGGGAGTCAAGGGATTTGCATCAGTATGAATTATGCTAAGTGGATATGACATCAGGAAGTACCACATAGATGCATATGTATAGGAGCAATACAGTTATCACAACTGCCAACCTTGGATTTAGCCTCAACAAGAGCTTTAACCATTTCAGCATCACCTCGTTTAGTTGCATAATCAAGTGGTGTAAATCCATTCTGTTAATAAGATGAATGTCAAGTACCTGTGTACATCCAGGAACTCATGGCATGTGTTCTACATACATGTATATGCAGGGTTGGATGCAGGGATTTTGGAGTGGAGGAAGGGGGGTTTAAAGGAAAAACACTGAAGACATGTATAATACTAATGGATGGAGCACCCATAAGGATCAAGCCTTCGTAGCCTGGGGACTATGAACCCAGCTCGAGTATCCCAGGTGTGATCAGATAAAGCTTTGGGAACGTAAGCAAATTGTATTGTATTAAACAATAACAGTCCTGGTCACTGTACTAATTAACACATGACACATGCATGAAATTTACAACATTCAATCTCATACTTTCATAGTATGCTTGCCTTTTCTTTTTCATCAACCTTCGATCCAGCCTTAATAAGAGCTTTAACCACATCACTATTTCCTTCATGAGCTGCACGATGAAGTGGTGTCATTCCACTCTGTTGACAAAGTGTTGCTGTTAATTAATAAGATGTATGTACAAAAGTTCCTGCATAAAGCCTGAATAACAATATACAGTGCATGTATGGATGGACACAGGAATTTTGAAGGGGGAGGGAACACACAATACCATGAACATATACATCCACGTACATCATTGTTGCAAATTTGCAATCTTATGGGCCTCTTGTATCAGATAGTGATTAGTTCTTTTCTCAAATTACATGGGCATGATGTTAATATATCACATATGCATTGAGTAATCACAATACAATTACCTTATCCCTGTCATTAACGTTGGATCCAGAACTAACAAGAGTGTTAACCGCATCAACATTTCCACGCACAGCTGCATAATAAAGTGGTGTTGCACCCGTCTGTTAAGAAAATATTGCTGTAAATTGGACAAATGTACAAGTACAGCATAAAGTCATGAACACATCCAGGGAAACGCATTCATCTATGCATGGATGGAAGCAAGTACATCTAGGGTTGACAACTGTCGGGTGGGGTTGGGTGGGGAAAGCATAAACGTGAAGACATGCATAATGCTAATGGATGGAGTACCAAGCCCTCGCAGCCTGAGGCCAGCTCAAGTATCCCTGGAGTGTCTGAGATGAAGCCTCGGGAGCTAACGCACATTGTATTGTATTAAAAAATTGCATGGTCATTGCATCCATCATTATGTATGCACATGTAGTACACATTATATGCAGCAATTCACTATTTAATACTTCATTGTGCATCATGATACATTCAAAACATCGTATTTTCTTCTGAAATGTGTGTGGTTGTCAAGGTAAAACAGCAGATGATGAGACCAGTACATACACAAACGGCAGATCCAAGAGGGTGGACGTTATTTCCCCAGTGCCCACCCCTGATCTGCCATTGATGTTCATTAATGGGTTGGCAAAGAACGTGACTAGCACATTGGTTTATTCCGTAATTGCTCACTGAACATTTTAAAATGAATTTTACTCTACAACATTTCAATAGTTTTTTGCCACCCCGCTAACCGCAACAGATACATACAAAAAAGACCAGCATGAAAGAAAATCATTGCAGCAAATTATACTTTCATCGACATGTATGCATGCATACATCATGGTTGCAAAATAAGTTTTTATTGGCCTCTGATATGATTACTATCGTGATATGCTATTATAGTCCTGGTCATTTAAGTATCGCATATCCAATTGAGTATACACTACACAATTACCTCATCTTTTTCATTAACTTTGGATCCAGCCTTAAAAAGAGCATTAATCACATCAATATATCCTTCTTGAGCTGCACACATAAGTGCTGTTACTCCCATCTGTAAAGAAAGTATTGTAGTAAATTTACAAGTACCTGCGTACAGCCACAAACTAATAAAGAAGTACAACACATTCATCTATACATGATGGGGCCAATAATTTAGAATGACATGCCAAATGCCATCGATCCACCAATTCAGTACACTTTGCAACCAAGAGAGTGAGGGTGGGATGGGGGGGGGGAGGCACAAAAGTGGCACAAAAGTCGACAGATGCATATTGCTAATGGATGGAGCGCCCAAATGGAGCAGGTCCTCACAGACTGGGATCCAAACTGAAAGGGGTCTGAGATTAAGCCTTGGGAACTTAATTAAGCACATTGTATTGTATTAAACATGGTTATTACATTCACAGTTAGGCAAGTGTGGCAGACTGAACTGTTAATTGTTTATGTGTGTTTATGTTGTTATGGGAAATTACCCAGTTCTATTGTTGCATTGTGCGTGGGTCGAAGATGCCCCACGGGTGTAACGCAATGGGGGTAATTTTGTCCTTGCCGCATTATTGTGTGCACTTATATATGTGCATGGTGTAGTGTATTGGGGGGAGGTGCAGCAGTATTGAATAAAAGTTGCCGTATCCCTGTCTCTGCGGGTAAATCATACACGGATCATGCAAAAATGATCCCTAACAAGTGGTGACCGCGCGGCAGGATTGTCTTCAATTGGATACTGGACAACCTGAGTGATTTGTAACAGCAGATGACCACACGATCTGGGTGTAAGTATACGAGCATAGTAACACAACCTCAGGGAGAGACTATGGATATGGGTGATACATCGGAGTCAATTGGAGCAATGCAAGAACTCTTCAAAAACCTTCTAGAGGAGAGGAAGCAGCGAGAAGAGGGAGCACGCCGACGTGAGCAGGAGTGCGAAGAAGAGAGGAAAAGACTCTAGGCACAGTGGGAGAAAGAACGTCAGGAGCGTTTAGAGGAAAAGGAACGAGAGAGGCAGAAGAGAAGACTTATGGCTTTTCGACAAGGAGCTGCACGCACAGATGAAACTGTTTACTAAGATACTTGAGACTAAGAAGGCTGAGTCATTACCCAAAGCACGCAGCCACGCTGTAGATCAGGAGCTTCGCATGGTGAAACTCACCGATCGGTACAATATTGAGCCTATCTCACAACGTTCAAGTGTTTAATGTCAGAGTACACCATCCTGAGGGTTTGCTGGATCTAAGGCTTGAAACCGGTTGTGCCGGAGCTCAGGTTAACCGGTTAACCGATCGCGAAAATCAAACAACTGCCTCAACCGGTTCTATTTAGCTAAATAAACGCTTCAACCGGTTGTTAAAATTTTAAGAAGCCACTGACTACCAACCGGTTAATATTTTATAGAGGAGTTGCAAGTGGCGTCCTGCATCTAGCAATAATGCTGGGCACAAGAAAACAATAAGCGACGAGAGCGAACAACAGAGAAAAGGCTGGTGCTCTTCCTTTAGAACGAGCTATGTACAGCTTACAACTGCTTAAATGTCTGTGGCGGGGAGGGGGGGGGGGTCAGGGGTTGGAACTCACTTGGAACGGATTATGAAGGCTCAACACAAGCAGAAGCTCGGGTATGATCAGAATGAACACCAGAGGGAATTTAAACCTGGTAATCTGGTTCTACTTCCTACTTCAGCAGGATCACTAACGGCCCAATGGAAATGTCCTTTCCCGGTACTACACAAGACTAGCGGTGTAAACTACATGGGGATATGGAATTGGAAGCAAATCTTCCACATCAATATAATGAAGAAGTGGAACACCCCAACATGTGGCAACTACTGCTGATGGTAAGGATGAAACCAAGGTGGAGGAAGAGAATATTCCTTAATGGAGGGGTGGTAGTGAAGGAGATACCCAGATCGAGAAACAGCTTACTACAACTCGAAGGTCACAGCTTCTCGGGCTGCTGAAGGAGTTTGCTGATGTCTTGGTAGCAGACATGGATGCACCACCTTGATGGAACATCAGGTGACTACCACAGGCACGAGGCCTGTCTAGCTCTCCCCATACCGACCCCTCATGCATATCAAGACCTTGTGCAGACAGAGATCAAGGATACGCTGGATTTGGGTATTATTGAGTCATCATCGAGTGAGCGGGCATCTCCAATTGTACTGGTGGACAAGAAGGACAGCACTGTATCAGACTCTTTGTCGACTACTGGCGGCTTAACGTGGAGTCACAGCTGGATGCATATCGTATGCCGAGGATTGATGACCTGATCGACCAGGTGCATAGTTTCCAAACCTTGAAGGACCCTGTCCGTCAGTCATTGAAAGTATGCTGGTGCTCCTTGAAAGCCAAAGGGCATCACCTTGAACTGAAACAGGCCAAATGGTGTTGTGAAGGCTGTGAGAGGCCTAAACGATTTGGCTATTGGTACCTGCCTACCCTTTTGTGAAGTCAAGTGTAGTTATGAACAAGACCTTTCCCAACTGCCTACCTTGCTGACCTGGTGATCCACAGCACCTGGGAGGCACACCTGGTGCAGGTGCAGAATGTTTTGCAGCGTCTGCAGGCAGCAGGACTCACTGCCAAACCCTCGACATGCCAATTAGGAATATTCCAATGTGTGTAGCTTGACCATATTGTGGGCGGTGGTATAGTACAGCCTGAGAGAAACTGCAGGGCATTGAGGCTTTCTTCACCACCATGACAAAGAAGCAGGTTCGCTGTTTCCTTGGACTCACTGGTTACTATAGAACGTTTATTCCAGACTATGCCAGTGTTGCAGCTCCATTGACAACCTCACAAGGAATGCAGCCCCCAAACAGGTGGTGTGGAATCAGTGATGTAAAGCATCATTTAGGGCACTGAAGGGCCTCTTGTGTAGTACCCCATTCCTGTGAAGCCCAGACTTGAACCTGAGTTTCTGTAACAGACTGATGCTTCTGATGTTGGTGTGGGGGCAGTACTAAGCCAATGTGATGAAGACAGTGTTGACCACCCAATGGTTTATTACAGCAGGAAGCTACTTGCAAGGGAGCAGAATTACTCAACCATAAAGGAGTGCCTGGCTATCAAATTAGCCACACAGGCATTTCGAGTGAAACTTCTGGGATACCCTTCATCATCCAGTCTGACCATCGTGCGAGATCAGGCCCTATCAGAAAGCCTTCAACTAAATCTCAACGTCACTCTAGAGAAAGCAAAAACCATAATCTGGCAGAGAGAGGCAGTTCACACACATCAAGTGGATAAAAGGGGGTTTAGAGTGAGAATAAATGGAATCCCGAGCTGGAACGCTGGAGCCCCAGATATCCGGTGAGGCGTAGGTGGGTGCCTCGGATATCACCGCACCTACAGCGCTGCCAAGGCAGCGCTAACCCTAATGTAATTTCAAGGTAAAATATCTTAGGCACAAAGTGACACCTCTCTCAGGGGAGAACACAGTTCCATGGATGTCCTTAGGAGCCAAGGTACCAGGACCAAGCAAGTTGGTGTGTCGCCTGCAAAGCCAAAACAAACACCTAAACAATGAATCAAACGTGAGAATGGTCAGCATCCATGGTACACATGCTCTACCTGAGATTCCATTTGTCAGAAATGCAAGCGGAAAGGACACTTTGGTTCACAGAACCAATCAGAGACAGTGTCTGAGCTACAACCTGATGAGAGCAATCATGACAACAAGTTCTTTGACACGTTTACACAAAACAGTCCTGGAGAGTGAAGTTAAAGCTTTCCGGTCAAATGTAGAAGTTCCAAATAGATACTGGCGCCGAAGTTACAGCAATTTCAGACGTGGCTTTCAAAACTCCTTCAGGGTTCAAACTATAGATACCCAAGACAACCGTGTATGGTTCTGCATGTATTACATTTAAGGGTGATTGGCCAGGTTAAAATTGGCGAGGTTGAAGGAGAATTGTCTTCTCAGGGAATAACTGCAAAGCAGAAAGTGTACGTGCTGAATGGACTGAGAACCGATCTACTGCTTCCATGAAAGGTGGAACGTTTTGCATTTGTATAGACTACCAACCATTGAATTGTTATGTTCGTCTGGAGGTATACCCTCTTCTACATTTGACTGGGGAAAAAATTATCAGCAAACCCAATGCGAACTCAGGGTTGGGGCAAATCCTCTTGACGGAGTGGTCCAAAAGTCTGACCACATTTATCAATCCATTTGGTCACTAATACATGTACTTCCAAAAACTTCCCTTCCGGATTTGCAGTGCATTTGAACACTTTCAGAAGCAGATGAGTGAAATTCTCATAGGTATCAAGGGAGTCCTCTGTCAGATGGACAATGTGTTGTGTATTAAAAAAGAGGAGCATGATGTCTGACTCACAGCAGCATTAGACAGAGTCCATGATGCGAGGGTAACTCTGAATTGTGAGAAATGTGAGTTAGAAAAAGGAAAACTACTCTTCCACACATAACATCACTGAGCAAACAATTGTATGGAATGACGAACGAAATGGGGAAGTTTTCACCCAGTCTAGCTGAAGCAATACACCCCCTTCGAGAACTCCTGAGCAAAAACTCAAAAAATAAGGCTATACTAAAAAGAAGCCTATGCGAAGGGTTCAAGCGGAATGTTACAAACCAACAGTGCTTGCTGTTTACACCCCCAGATGCACCTACCAAATTTTCTGCAGATGCATGCATCATCACATTGTTAGGGAGTTGTACTGCTACAGACAAGGGATGGGGAATGGAAACCAGTGGCCTTTACCTCCCGATCCATGTCAGAGAGGGAAAAACAGTATGCTTAGATTGAAATAGAAGTACTGGCATCTGTTTGAGCATGTGACAGTTTAGCTAGCTGTATTGTAATACAGACAAGTTCCACTTAGAAACTTATCACAAACCGCTAGTTCGACTTTTATGATCAAGGCATCTTGATACTTCAATGCCACAAATTCTTCTATTTTGGCTGAGGCTCGCAACGCTTTGATTTCACGATTCAACATGTATCTGGTAAATTATTGTGCACGGCAGATGCACTATCTCAAGCACCAGGGCCCATCACTAAGGCGGACATGCTGTTAGGAGAAGAAGCTGCACGTATCACTAATCATGGAAGTTTGCATTAAACTCCTACCAGCCTGGTGGGAACGGTTACATCAATATGTGGAAGCTCAGATAGCAGATCCAGTGTGTTCAGCAGTGATGAAGCATTGTCAAGATAGATTTCCAGAGGCACAACACTGAAGCCTTACTGGAAGGTTTAAGGAGAGCTGACAGTTTAAAAAAACTTGCTTCTCTTCCAAAAGTGTATTGCAGTGCCACAGCAAGAGACACTTGTGAAACTCCACCATGGGCACCAAGGCATTGCGAGATGCAGGCATTCTGTTTGGTGGCCTGGCATAATAAAGGATGTCATTGAACACTGCTCAGTGTGCATGAAACATTCCTCACTTTGCCGCGAGCCATTAATGCCCAGCCCTTACCAGACTACCCATGGCAGAGTATTACAATGGACCTTGTGAGCTGAAGGGAGTCAACCACATGGCCATGGTTCACTACTTTTAAGATATCCCGAGGTTATCAAGCTCAGGTCCTCTACTATAAGTGCAGATTTTGATGTTTTCAAAGCAGTGTATTCTAGGCATGGTATCCCAGAGACAGTGCGCAGTTACAATGGTACACAGTTCATTTTGCAAGATTTGCTGTGACCTATGGCTTTAAGCATACCACCAGCAGCCCCCATTTCCCCCAAAGTAACTGGCTGGTTGAGAGACTGTTCAGAGAAAGGGAATATGGTTCCGTACTTGGCCATTCTCACCTACTGCTCTACACAGCTACCTTGGTGTGGCTTGTCACCTGCTGAACTTCTTATGGGAAGACAACTGCGTACTAACCTTCCATAGACACTAGAACAACAACAATTGAAAACCAGAATGGTCATATTTGAACCCATTTCAAGAGCAAGACAAGGAGTTCGAATCCCATCAAAAGGCCAATATTGACAAACGCCACAGCGTTCACTCACTTCCAGAGAACCCTCCTCAGACAGAGATCTGGATCACTACCGATAGGAGTAAACCAGCCCTGGCATAGTAGCGTGTAAAGCAGAGGCTCCTCGGTCATACACTGTGGAGACCCAAGATGGTTTGGCACCCCGAAATCGACACCACTTTAATGTACCTCAATGTAATGGAGCTCTACCCTTGCAAGAAAGGGAGATGTGGCATAACGCTATAATATTATGCGTGTTATCATTGTTGTATTGTGCATGTGCCCATGACAGGACTCATTAGAATTACTTGGACACAGCATGTTACAGAAATTGCATTTATAATAATAGTCCTGGTCATTATATTAATTAACATATCCCACATGCATGGAATTTACACAATACAATCTCTTTCATCTTTCAAATCATGCTTACGTTATCTTTTTCATTAACATTAGATTCAGCCTTCACAAGAGCGTTAACCGCATCACTCATTCCTCTAACAGCTGCCCAAAAAAGTGGAGTCTTCCCCATCTGTTGATCAAAAATTGCAGTTAATAGGATGAATGTACAAATACCTGCATATAGCTTACATACAGCCCATGAATTCATACAATGGATGCCACATACATGTATATTCTGGGGTGGATGCAGGAATTTTGAAGGCCAGGACGTAAGAGCACAAAAGCAAGATATACATCAAAATGGTCAATGAAGCACACCCTCCCAGTCAAGCCTCCAGGGCATACTACCGGAGCGAAACCCAATATTAGTTTACTATAACACTAATAACACTAAATCAAACATTTTGAAACATATTTGCACACACATTTGTATTGATTATGATAGTTTCATTTTGCAGTACTTAATACAACACCAGGCATGTAAGCCATCCACTGCTTCAGTTTAACTGGGTCTGGGACTGAGACCAGAACCAAGAGGGGTTGGGGCACACATTCTTAATGTAACATGAAAGTAAAGACATGCATAATAACAGCGGATGGAAGGTAAGCTCAAGGAGAGACTGGGAGCTGAAGCCTATTAAATGACACACAGTTATTACATATGTAATGGAGAACTACATGCACGTGTACATCATGCCATGCACTTCGGACCCTGGACAGTAGTTCCAGACTGACTGGCTCCCTTGTAGTGTATATAAATAGCATAGGATTTCATGTGACTGGATGCGATATTTTTGTAGTGCTGCTTGATTTCATTTGTCCCTTTGGCTGCTGCCTGTATCCTCGGCTATTATTACATTGGCGTAGCTGGCAGGATTGGATTGGATGGCTAAACAACGACCGCTACTACTACCCGAACCTTTCAGCGGTGAAGCAAGTTCAAACTGGGATGAGTGGCTTGTGCACTTCAAAAACTGTGCCGCTGTAAACACCTGGAAGAGCAACGATGAAAAACTGAAATGGATTCGCGTGCGCCTCACGGGGAAAGCTCAGACTGCATTACAGCGGTTTCCAGCAGATGCCCACTCAAAGTATAGTATGTGTGTAGCAGCATTGAGGCGGCGGTTTCATCCTGAGAGCAAGAGAAACCTTTACATGATGGAGCTGACAGTCAGAAAGCGTCTTAAAGAAGAAGACTGGGCTTCGTTTGGAGAAGCATTGAGAACCTTAGCAGACAAGGCTTACCCGGACCTTGAAGAAAAGTCTCGCGAACGACTCGTGCCGAATCAATTTCTCTCTCAGATTGATAATCTACAGGTCGCGTTCAGTGTGAGGCATAAGCACCCTCACACCGTCAGACGTCACAGAAAGCTCGCAGTCCACACAAATGAAGCAATTGGTTGAGCGACTGGACCGCCTAGAGAAATTGCTGGTATGTGAGAGCATCAACTACCCCGTACCAGGCTCTGCAGCTAGGTTGAAAGACCATAATAGAGAGCCTCGCCAACGCACTGTGACATGCTGGAATTGCGGCGAGAGAGATCACATTTCTCGCAACTGTGACAAGTATCAACAGCCACAACAACAGGAAAACTCCAGTCCCCTCGTGCCAAGGGCCGCGCACAAGGGGATGAGACGGTGAAGGCCCAAAAGAAATACCCTATAACAGTACCAACTTTAGCTGCTATCAACCGTTCTGTGAGTTACCGCCTTGAGGGATTTCTAGCCTCTATCCCACTAGAGTTCATAATAGACACAGAGGCACCAGTATCTTTACTTTGCATGAGTACATGGAGACAGGCATTGCATAGGGACAGCAGCCTGGTGAGTGTTGGTGGCACCCCTCTTAATATAGTTGGAGTAGGCCGCACCAAGTTACACCTAACAGGCATCCCTACACCTCTTGATGCATCCATGTTGGTGGTGGAAGAGTTAGCAGTAGAAGCAATTTTGGGGTTGGATTTCTTAGAAAGGCACAAGTGTGCAATTGGGTGTGAGCATAGAACAATTCAGTTCCCCAAACAAGGCAAATTGTTAACGCTTTCCAGTTCCCAGGAAGCAGGGTCAAAGCATTCACCTACACAGATTGGTTGGTGTTGACACAGAAGCTTGTTTTGCCTGCACTAAGTGAAAGTGAGATCATGGCAAGTCTCCTGGAAAAGACGGTGGAAGATGGAAGATCATGGATCATGAGCAGGGAACCATCTGATCGCATGGGAGTATTGATTGCTCATGCCCTGGTGTGTCCTGCTAACAATGCTGTCCCACTGCGTGTCTTGAACCCCAGAGAGGAGCCTGTGATTGTTCCAAAAGGGACCAGGATTGCGACATTTGAGGCTCTGGAGCGAGAACCCCCAGATGATGTCATCCAAGTACACGCAGTGTCAGCAACAGGTAACAAGAGTCTTTCATCAAGTGAAGAGAGAGTGCTCTGGGAGATGATGTCAAAGGTTGGTAGTGAGGTTACTGAGTCACAAAAAGAACAGTTGTTCTTAATGTTTTCCAACTATTCTAATGTGTTCTGCTTGCATCCCAATGACATGGGTCATACTATTGAAGTGAAACATCATATTGACAGAGGTGACTCGCCCCCCATACATCAACCCCCTGGCCACATTCCCCATGCACGCAGATTGGAAGTGAAGAAGCTACTGGAAGACATGCTAAAGAAGGATGTAATTCGCCCATCCAATAGTCCCTGGTCGTCCCCTATCATTCTGGTACAGAAGGATGGGTCAACAAGATTCTGTATTGATTATAGAAAGGTGAATGCCGTAACCAGGAAGGATGCTTACCCCATGCCTCGAGTGGATGACACATTGGATACTCTTGGTGGTTCCAAGTTCTTCAGTACACTCGACCTTGCTAATGGATACTGGCAGGTGGAAGTTGAGGAGAAGGATACTCAGAAGACTGCATTTAACACTCCAGAAGGGCTATATGAGTTCAGAGTAATGCCTTTTGGGTTGTGTAATGCCCCAGCCACATTTCAGCGCCTAATGGAGCGAGTGCTTGGTGACATGAAGTGGATCGACTGCCTTGTTTACGTCGATGACATCATAGTGGTAGGAAAAACGTTTCCTGATCACCTCCATCATCTGGGCAATGTGCGTCAAGGCTGAGGCAAGCAGGTCTCAAACTCCAACCAGCAAAATGAAAGTTTTTTTCAGCAGCAGGTATGTTTTTTGGGTCACGTTGTCTCACCCGGTGGTGTTTCCCCTGACCCCAGCAAGACAGATGTTGTAGCAGAGTGGTCAATTCTCACTAACAAGAAAGAAGTACAAACATTTCTTGGTCTGGCAAACTACTACAGGCGCTTCATTAAGAACTTTGCATCAGTCGCCAAACCACTGCAGAGGTTGACTGAAAAGAATCTGAACTTCTTTGATTGGACCGATACATGCCAGGATGCATTTAACCACCTGAGAAAATGCTTGGTGACAGCACCAATTCTAGCCTTTCCTGGCTTCTCGAAGAAGTTCATACTCGACACTGATGCAAGTGACTGTGGGATTGGAGCGGTTCTCGCCCAGGTTCAGGATGATGGCAGTGAGTCAGTCATCGCATATGCCAGTAGATCTCTGAGTAGACAAGAACAATGCTACTGTGAATTGCTTGCAGTCATTAACTTTATCCACCTTTTTCTCTTAGGGCAACCTTTCACCCTTAGAACTGACCATGGCTCCTTAGTATGGATAACTTTAAGGAACCAGAAGGCCAACTTGCCTGTTGGTTGGAAAGACTGCAAGAATACAACTTTTCAGTAGTACACAGACCTGGTGTACAGCATGGAAATGCGGATTCTCTCTCCAGGATACCATGTAGTCAGTGTGGGA
The DNA here is from genome assembly GCA_013339895.1 of Ephydatia muelleri. Taxonomy (NCBI): domain Eukaryota; kingdom Metazoa; phylum Porifera; class Demospongiae; order Spongillida; family Spongillidae; genus Ephydatia; species Ephydatia muelleri. Next base: position 33,021,122 of record JABACO010000001.1, on the reverse strand, counting down.
GGAAATCTCACAGCACAGATTAATTTCCACTGGAGGAGGATCAGGCAGTTTGTCAGTTGTCGGAGCTTCCATTTCAGTCTTATACCTTAGAGCAAATACGTCAACTGCAGTTATCTGATCCATCTTTGGGCCCAGTCCTTCGTGCAGTTGAAATCAACCACAAGCCCCATCAAGATCAGTTAAAGTCGTGGAGTCGGGAGTCTTTTTGTTTGCTGCAATTCTGGGAAACCCTTCTAGTTAAAGATGGCACATTGTGGAGATTACCCACTACAGATGGCCAGCAGTTTCAGCTTGTGGTCCCCTTTATACTTCAAGATGACATCCTTGATGATCTTCATGCTAGCATGGTTGGGGGACACATGGGTGAAGAGAAGTTGGTGCATCCATTACTGGAACGTTTCTACTGGCCCGGATGTGCCGAGCGTGCAAAAGAATAGTGCAGAACATGTCCCAAATGTGTAACCAGAAAGACAGGTGGTCCAAAAAGGATAGCAGAACTGAAGACCATACACTCTGGGTATCCCATACAGGTTGTAGCTGTGGATATCATGGGGCCTCTCCCAAAAACTAGTGATGGTAACAGGTATGTACTTGTAGCAGGGGATTACTTCACTAAGTGGGTTGAAGCATATGCCATTCCAAATCAAGAGGCTGGTACTGTGGCCAAGAAGCTTGTTGATGAGTTATTCTGTCGATTCTCTCCCCCAGAACAGCTTCACTCAGACCAGGGGCAACAGTATGAGTCGCAACTTCTGCAGGAAATCCGTGCATTGCTCAAAATCAAAAAGTCACGCACATCTCCATACCATCCTCAAGGAAATGGCATGGTAGAAAGATTCAATAGAACACTATTAGATATGTTAGTGACAACAGTTAGTGATAACCAGGCAAATTGGGAGCAATGTATTAGGAAGGTGAGTTTTGCATATTATTATAGTGTGCACTCCTCCACCAGATTCACACCATTCTTCCTTATGTTTGGTCACCAAGCAAAGTTGCCTGTTGACCTAATGTATGGATCTAGTCCTCAGGAGGTGATGCTACCTGTTGGAGAGTATGTACAAAACCTTCGGAACACCTTGCAGAATGCTTATGCACTTGTAAGAGAAAGGTTGCAGGTCGAGCATCAAAGACAGAAAGACTTCTATGATGAAAAGGTGTATGGCAAGCGTTTTGAGGTTGGTGATATGGTATGGGTGCATTCACCAGCAGTTCCACGAGGGCGATCTAGGAAACTGCACCACTATTGGAGTGGACCCTTTCAGGTTTTAGAATGTGTGGGGGATAGTGACTACAGAGTTAAGATGCAGAGAACTGGACGTGTCCAGGTTGTGCATTTTGATCGTTTGAAGCCATTTGTTGCAGGAACTCGACTCTGTGAAATAGGGAGGACACAAAGACAGCCACAGAAAGCTACCTCTTCAGCCCCACAACCTGAACAGCTTGGTGAACAGTTAGAGCTTCTAGATACTGGGGATATGCAACCATTGCACAAGGCTGATAATGGAGAACCTGCTGAACAAGTTGAAGATCTGGAGCCACACCCAGAGGTTGATAATGGAGAGTATGTGTACCTTGAAGAAATTCCGGTTGTGCCAGATCCTCCAGTTGTGCATGCAGAAGAGCCCCCAGCTACCCTCATCGCACAAGAAAACCACCAGATTGCCTTTCAAAGAAGAGGGAGCAGTGTAATGGAGAACTACATGCACGTGTACATCATGCCATGCACTTCGGACCCTAGACAGTAGTTCCAGACTGACTGGCTCCCTTGTAGTGTGTATAAATAGCATAGGATTTCATGTGACTAGATGCGATATTATTGTAGTGCTGCTTGAATTTCATATATCCCTTTGGCTGCTGCCTGTATCCTCGGCTATTATTACACATCCATAGTTATTCATGTAGTACAGAAAAGAAGAAGTTATTCATTATAGCTAATTCCTAAATTAATAACTGAAACGAAATGGGAGTCACAAATTATGCATCAGTGAGAATGAAGCAAAATAGGTATGACATAGGGAAGTACCACATATGTATATGTATGATGAATGCAAACCACACCATTACAAACATTCCGCAGCATCTTCAGTTCAATATGTACACTCACACCTTTGGGGAGTGGCGTTACGAATATTGTGCAAAATTTTAATGGGGAGACTGAAAGTAACCCCATTAAATATCATTGCTACAAGGATGTTGGGTTCGTACTGCAAAAGAAAAATCAAAGTTGCTGTGGAATAGAAGCAACATACATGTACGCGCACAAATAATAGTCGTGGTCGCAGTATCAATTAACTTATAACACGTGTATAGAGTTGAAATAATTCAATCTCAAATCAAGCTTACATGATCTTTTTCATCAACCTTGGATCCAGCCTTAAGAAGAGCATTAACCACTTCAACATTTCCTTCCCAAGCTGCATGATGAAGTGGTGTCATCCCAGTCTGTTGAACAAATATTGCAGTTAAGGTGAATGTACAAATACTTGCTTACAGCCTGCATTCGACCTGTTATCTATCACGTATGTAACACATCATTATTGCCAGAAGCTGTACCAAGCTTTCTCTAGTGGTAAACAGGCACACTAAGCTGTTAATTCATCAGTATTTGATAGCAACCCAGGATACACTTGCTAAACTCTGTGTGTAAGGTTACTGGTGGTTAAATATCTATAGTATGTGACAGTTTTTTTTATTTTTTAAATGTCTTCACATTGTCTAGCACTAAGAGATAATGAGAATTGTGCTCAGAAAATTACTAAGTTAAATGACAGCTATTCATTTGTCTGGCATTATTTTCAGTCAGTATAGAGCATGTCAGTTTTCTGGAAGCAATATATAAAAGAAAGCTTGCAACAGTAGGACAATTTGGACCAAATAAATGTGGCACAACAAGCATAGAACCATGACAATCCAGATCCCAAGAAAGCTAGTTCAAGGAGAAAAGGCCATAAGAAATGAATTCCTTTGAGGTAAGTGCAGTCCTGATAAACATGCAATTTATTCTAGAAATGCGAATAATGTTTATAATGTTTGTATTGTGAGTTATATACAAAGAATAATTTGAATAATAATGGCGTTGGTACATGGTGGTTTCGTTTAGGCCTACCCATGCCTAACCGCAACCAGTCCCAGGACTCCAGCCCAAAAAGACCGAAGCGGGCGCCTCCCTGCTGCCGCTGCAATGGTATCAACGCTCGTTGCAAGTTTTGCGCGTGTGCGAAGGCTGGACGAGCCTGCACGTGTTGCCTTCCTGCAAAACATGGTAAGTGTTCTAATAGACCGACGCTCTTTTATGACAGCACCTCGACGCTGACGATGGTATCATCGCAACCGCTTCCAGGATCCACCGCTTGCTCTCCTGGCCCAAGGCAGCTGTCATCGTCACAGCCAATTTTACGGCAGCTGCAAGTGCCTTCAGGGCCGTTGGCTCCGGTTTTGTTTTCAGACCACTCATCTCCCCTCCCCTCTACCTCACACCAGGCCTCTACTTCATCGTCTCATCCCTCTCATTTTCTTTCCGAGTCCTCGAGCCCTATACCGCAACCGTCATATTCATATTGGCCTGAACCAACTCCGTCTCCGCAACCGCAGACGCCTCACGCATTGATCACGGCACCACAAGTGCGGACGCTACCTTCTAACGCTATTCCGCAACCTTTTTCATCATCGCCCGATCGTCCAGAGCCATTTTCACAGCAGCTGACTAACCTCCCTTTGCCCCCAGCCCTCTCACAGCAGCTGCCCGCCTCATCATCACCTTCTTTATCACCCGTCTCACCCGCTGCACCTGCTGATTCACACGATTCTCAGCGATGTGCTTCTCCCACGGCTGGTCCCTCTTTCCATGCTTGCTCTCAACAGATTCAAGCCTCTAACAGGCGACACCGACAGCGTTGTATTGTCGAAGACTGTCCTGAATACATTGCCCCAACTATGTGGCGATCTCATATGCTACTCCACGCCCAGGGAGTTTATCCCGGTGAAGTTCCCAGAACCTGGCTAGTGGAGCAGAATTCCTTCATATGTAGCCACTGTCGCCATATCATTTCTAATTCGCGATTTTCCTCTCACTCCAGAAAGTGTACTGGGGGTGGTGGTGAGACTTCTGGCGCAGGAGCAGGAAGCTATGCAATCAGAGTGCCTCCCTCTTCCATCGAAGGTGTAGGTGCAGATAATTCCTCAGTCTCGAGCTTGCCTAGCTTTGAAGATGTTTTCCTCCTTAATCAGTCCACTCTTCGTTTCATACCCTCCAAGTCTCGGCCTGCCTTTGCCCGAGCTCTATCATCTGCACCGAGGAGTATTATTCGGGAGAACTCCGAAGAAGCATGGCTGAAATTATTCATGCTTCCTAAGTGTGTTCTCCCCTCATCACGGCGGAGGGGACTTCATGACAGACCCCTCTCAATTGACACACTTTGCAACATGTGGATTGAAAATGACCTTACATCTCTCTGGAACTTAGCTAAATCACGGGTACTTCGTCAAAATGAAGGCAAAAGTGGATCTTCAAGTAACCAGCATTCCAAAAAAATTAACCAAGCTGTATCATTGGGTAGATCAGGGATGATGGGGAAAGCTTGTCGTGTCTTGCAATCGGATGGCATTGCCCCAAATAATGAAACAACATGGGAGCTTTTGAAAGCTAAACACCCCAGTGGCCCAGTCCCTTTAGTCCCTGCGACTCACTCTGTACCGGTTACATTGGATCAGGATTTTAACATCTTATCTATTCTGCACTCCTTCCCCAAGGATGCAGCTGCAGGGCCCTCGGGTCTGCGTGTGCAACATTTGCTGGACGCGGCTAGCATCCCACTTCCCACACCTATTTGCCCCTTACTTCTTCAGGTAGTGAACATTCTTTTAACAGGAAAAGCCCCACCTTCTATCGCCAGATTTGTTGCTGGTGCTGGGCTTATTGCTCTGAACAAAATCAAAGAGGGTTGCCCTCGTGATGTAAGGCCAATTGCTGTGGGAGAGACACTCAGGAGGCTGGCTGGAAAATGTGTTTGTGCCATCCTGAAGGATAAGTTTGCAGATTTCTTTCACCCTTTGCAGTATGGAGTGGCCTGTAGGGCGGGTGCAGAGAAGGTCATACATCAGGTTAGAGAGTGTTTGGAGGAGCACTGGATGGATGAGGATTTTGTGTGTTTCAAGGTGGACATGAAAAACGCATTTAATTTAGTCTCAAGACAGACAGTCCTTGAAGAATGTGCCACTTTCTACCCTGAGTTACTCCCATGGGTTTCATACTGCTATGGGTCCCATCCTCTGTTATGTCACCCTCTTGGCAAAATCACTTCAGAATGTGGAGTGCAGCAGGGTGATCCCCTGGGCCCTCTGTTGTTTTCTTTAGCTCTCCACAAGCTGGTGTCTACAATTGATGCAGATGATGAATGTTTTAGCTTACTGTTACAGGCCTGGTACCCTCGATGATGGGGTTCTTGCAGGTAGCCGTCCTGCAGTGCTTCGAGCGGTGCATCTGTTAGAGGAGTTGGGCCCTGTTCTGGGTATCCATATCAATTTGACTAAATGTGAATTGTTTGGTAGGATGGGCAACACTGCTTTACCTCCTTCTGTGAGAAGTTCACTCCTACCTAACCTTGACATACTTGGGACTCCAATAGGTGATTACCTACATTGCACCCGTTTCATTTGTGAGAAAATTTCCCAAGCTAAGGGGTTACTATCAGCTTTGGTGGATGTAGCTGCAGCGGATCTCCATGTGGCAACATCTCTCCTTAGGATATGTGGCAGTTTCTGCAAACTTGTTCACTTAGCAAGAACCACTCCTCCAAGCATTTCCGCAGATTCCCTACAGTCCTTTGATGAAGAGGTAAGGATTTGTTTCTCCTCATGCTTGGCAGTCGACATTCCTGATGTTCATTGGCAGCAAGCACGACTTAGCCTGAGTTTTGGAGGCTTAGGTTTTCGTTCTCTTTCTCACCATGGCTGTGCTGCTTTCATCGCATCTTTATCTTGCTCAGGCATTGGTAGGGCTAGCAACAGGCATTTAGTGAGTGCTATTTCAAGGTTCAACACTCTTGTATCCACTAGTGATGTCATCACTTTAGAAGCTACTTTATCCTCTCCTCCTTCCCAGCATGCCTTGTCCAGGAAATTACACAGTCATCTTTTTCACTCAATTATGATGGCCTCTTCTCCTGCTAACAAGGCACGTCTTCTTTCTTCTTCCGCTGCTCATGCTAGCTCTTGGTTGTCAGTTGTTCCTTCTGTTGGCCTTGGATTGCATCTTGACTCTTCTGAATTCCATACAGCAGTGATATGGTGGCTTGGCATGAACTTTACTGCTAGATCCTCTTGCCCTTTCTGTCCAGACATTGCTTTGGACCCACTTGGCCATCATGCGATTTCGTGCAGACATGGGGGTGATGTGGTCATTAGACACAACCGCCTGCGAAACATCATTGCTGACTTTTGCCGTCGTGCCCACCTATCTGTACGAATTGAAGTTGGTAGAGGGCTCTTGGGAACTCACAACTATACACGACCTGCTGATGTGCTGGTTGATGGATGGGATAGGGCTAAGCCAGCTGCTTTTGACGTCACTGTTACCTCTCCTCTTACCCCGGTCACCCTGAATGAGGCCAGTATCAATGAAGGAGCAGCAGCCTTGGCTGCTGAGACAAGGAAGCATGCAGCTAATGATGCTAGGTGCCAAGCACTTGGATGGTCATGCATTCCTCTTGCAGTGGAAACATTTGGCAATTGGGGAAGAGAGGCACAAGGCGTTTTTTCTCGCTTGGCCACTTTGCTGGCCCTGCATCAGGGTCGATCGAAGTCTACTGTTGTCAGAGACATTTATGGTCACCTCAGCATCTCTCTGGTTAGGTCAGTGGCTAGGTCCATTATGGGGCGAGAGATAGTTCATTGACTCTTTTGTAGGTAGGCTAGGTGTTTAACTTTTTTCTTTGTGATCAGTGTATGTTCATGTATTCTATAAATAACGTTTTTATAAATATTTTAGTTAAAAATAGAGAAACCACATTTGCTGTATAATTTGTCAAAGCATAAAATAATCATTAATATTACTTTATTGTAAATTGGAAGGAAAGTATTTAACTTTAATCACTACATACTCCACTGTGGGGAGTTGCTGCCACTTCCAGGGGGTGTTGACCGAGACACTCCGCTGATAGGGTGAATTGACCAAGACACTTCACTGGTCAGCAGAGTTGTTCCACATTTTCCACGATATGAGAGAGTTGTTCCAGATGCTCCATTGGTAGGAGTTCTCTCTGTATCGAATATTCCTTTTCCGTACAAATATGGGCTGGCCTAGCCAAATAGCCTAAAACTGTGCTAATGAGTAGGCTATTCAATTCGTTCAGTCAAGATTTATGAGCGTTTGTTCTTTAATGTTAACTCGCAACAACCATCTGCAAATTCTACATAATTTAGTTTCCATGTTATACTGCGCATTGATATATACTGAGGTTGATTTATTCAACATGGTTTGAATCACAATTAACAGTCCAGGAGATAGTTTGCGTTGCGCTCAGACAGCCTCATCACAAGCACCATTTATTTCAAGCAAGGTGCATGCAATCACAAAAGGTGTGCTGATAACATTCAAAAATCGCAAAAATATTTTAAAATATTATGTGACACTCCGAGAGATTTGAACTGCATTAGTGAGAATGAAGCACATTAACGATATGACACAGGAAGTACCTTATGCACTGTACATGCATATGTATATTTATTAATACTGCTCACAAGGAGGATGTTTCAACAACACTAAGTGTCATTATTGATGAGTGCAAACCACACCATTAAAAACATTCTGCAGCATCTTCATTCCACTCATGCCTTTGTGGAGAGGGAATTATGTATATCATGCAAATTAGAATGTGATGGCATTAAATATAATTGCTAAACAAATCGTGGACTAGTACTGCAATAAAATAATCAACGTCACACATGTACATGTACATGTACAAATAATAGTCCTGATCACCGTATCTATTAACATATGACACGTGCATGATGGAGTTTGAACAATTCAATCTCATGCTTTCAATTCATGCTTACGTTTTCTTTTTCATCAACCTTGGATCCAGCCTTAATAAGAACATTAACCACATCAATGTTTCCTTGTTGAGCTGCACAATGAAGTGGTGTCAACTCATTCTGTTGAGCAAATATTGCAGTCAATAAGGTCAATGTACATATCACTGCATAAAACCTGCATACAGCCCATGTATTCATAGAAGAATAATTAATCACATATATTCAGGGGTGGAGGCAGGAATTGTGACGAAAGAGGTATGTAAAGGCCCAATAGCCTAATAATGATCAATGAAGAGCCCCAATATGGGAACACAAATCACACTTGGGGGGTCCTAGGCATGCTCCAGGATCCCTGGAGGGTCTGGAGCATAACTGATATTTCACTTTATATAGTACAAATACGGACCATCCATCCATCGCTCTGGGAATAAGAGAATGATTCATGAGGGGCCATCCACCCCCCTCCCCCCACCAGTGCCCCACCCCCTTGCAATCTGCCACTGAAGTACATTAAGGGGTTGGCAAGGATGCAGCCAGCTAATCGATTTATTCAATAATTGTTGACTGAACATTTGTTTATCTATTTACACCACATACACCATGATTGCAAATGAGCCTCTGATATCACATCATGATTTGTTTGGCATTGTAGTCCTGGTCATGATATTCACATATCACATTTGCGTTAAGTATGCACAATCCAATTACCTCATCCTTTCCATTAACATTGAACCCATTTGCAATAAGAGTTTCAACCGTATCAACATTTCCTTGATAAGCCGCAATATGAAGTGGTGTCATCTCCATCTGTTAAGATAGTATTGGATTAAATTATATGAATATAAAAGTACCTAGAAGTGTAATGACTGTGGATAGAGGAATTAGATTATTTACGTATACCTTTCACAATTTAGAGTTTGAGTAGCAAAAGATGGAGTGTGTTTTACTTGTGAAATACAAATGCATATGAGTTCCCCACCCATCTTCTGCATGCACATCTGTGTTACAAAGATCAACATGAAAGATATTAGTGTAACGATGGCAACAGCTGTACGCATGAGCAACACTACTAGCGACAGCCTGACGACAGAACTATCGAGAACTGTAGTGCCGTGTGCATTAAAGAACAATAGTTGGCTGGTATATAATTGAGTGTATTGTATGCGTAGGGTGAGACACTGTCATAAAGTTTGTAGTCTGTTTGGGACTGTGAGTGCGCTACAATTGGTGTCAGAAGTGGGATGGCTGAAGAAGAGGACATGGACACCTCTGGGGACCCGGTTTCTGCGGGAACAACCACTGTTGTTGAAAGGGTTGTCAGAATGTCGCTTCGACCGCCTCCACGCTTTGGCGCTAAAGGCGATTGGAAGCTGTGGTTATCAAGATTTGAAATGTATGCTACTCAGGCGAAGATTGCGAAGGATAGCTGGTCAAACGAACTACTGTCGCTGTTAGAGGACGAGCCTTACCGCATGGTTACACACCACGGGCTGGCTCAGACGGTTGACTATGACGCGGTATGTGATTGTATTCAGCGGTCTTATGCACCTTTAGGTAGCGAGCTGGAGTGGCAGTTGAAAGTGCGCACGAGGGTGCAGAAAGTTGGGGAGTCATTAATGGAGTTCTGTGGTGCTCTGAGGGGTATGGCAGATAAAGCTTTTCCTGCGTGGCCAGCAGAACAATTACAAGACCTGCTGCGCAATCAGTTTATTCAGGGAGTCCTTTCTTCGTCGGTGCAACTAGCGCTAATGAAAGAAGAGCCAAAAACCTTGGACGATGCGTTGAAATTAGCCTGTAAGCACAAGATGGTAGAGACTGCACAGAAGCATTTGCAAATGTTGCGGCAGAAAGAAGTTGTGGCATCTACAGAAGGTGAGAGCTCTAATTCTGAATTAGTTACAGCTACTTTACGCCGAGATAGAGAACGAAGCGAAGTAGAGACTCTGAGACGAGAAGTACAAAGGTTATCTGAGAAGCTGAAAGGTGGGCAGCGGGGAAGAGTAGATAATAGTGAAGAACGGGAGAAAACGGGGCCGGTGTGCTGGAATTGCAAGTCTCGTGGACACGTAAGAAAGGATTGTCCAAAGAATGCACACGGAAGAAGGCAGTTAAAGTGTTGGGAATGCGGTGAGCTTGGGCATGCTCAGCATGATTGTTTGAAACAACGAGGTGTGGTGCAAGCTGTAAGCTCATCTATGATGATTCAGGGAGAGGTGGCAGGGAGACTAACTAGAATGCTCATTGATACGGGTTCTGGGGTAACACTAATTAGGGAAGATGTATGGAGGGATGTATTAAAAGGTGGAGGATATGGTTACCATCTAAAAGATCTTAACCACCCTGTGGTTACAGCAAATGGGCAACAATTGAACTTGTTGGGTCAAGTTGAGTTGCCTTTGCATATTGGTAGCATACATACTAACTTCCCAGTCTTAGTTGCTAGTCAGTTGACACAAGAGTGCTTGATCGGAGCTGATTTTCTTTCCAAGTTTAATTGCCAACTAGATTTAGGCGCTGGAGTACTTGTAGCAGGAACTGAGGCATTAAGCATGGAAACAGATAGGAAAAGTCGATCACCAGTTGGGGTTTGTGATGTGCAACTTATTGAGCACGTGGTGGTCCCTGGGTCATCTCAAATGCGAATTCTTGCTGCATGTAATGGTGGCCTGTGTGGTCTAAATGGTTCTGTATTGTTAGAACCCAATTTTGCATTCATGGAACGTCATGGCTTGATGGTGGCTAGATCTGTCTCATTTGTGAGTAAGGGGTCAAAAGAAGTACTTGTCCAGTTGCTTAATCCTTCTTTCCCTATTGTTCTGCATAAGCAGGAGGTGGTAGGCACACTGCATTCTTTGGATGAAAACAATAGCATGGCATGCTCGGCTGGAGTGGATACACAGGGGAGCCATAACACTAGTGTTCAGAGCATTGCCAAGCAGTTGGTCGATAAGGTGGCAGAAGGTGTTACGGACAATGAGAAGGATGAGTTACAACAACTGTTATTGAAGTATAGTGGTATTTTGTCACAATATGAGGGTGATCTAGGGAGAACAGATTTAGTTTTCCATCACATTGTTACTGGGGACCATAAAGGAATTAAACAGTCAGGGCATAGGTTGCCTGTTCATCAGAGGGAGGAAGTGAAAGAGTTGCTGGATGGCATGTTGGAAAGACAGGTGATAGAACCTAGTCAGGGGTCATCGTCATCCCCAGTAGTGTTGGTCAAAAAGAAGGATGGATCCACAAGATTTTGTGTGGACTTCAGACAGTTAAATGCTGTGACCAAGAAGGATGCACAACCCCTACCTCGCATTGACGAAACACTGGATGTCCTGGGGTCTGCACGGTGGTTCTCCTGCCTTGACCTTACAAGCGGATACTGGCAGGTTGAGGTGGCACCTGAAGATCGTGAGAAAACGGCATTTGTTACTCCATATGGTCTATTTCAGTTCCGTGTCATGCCTTTTGGTCTTACAAATGCACCTGCCACTTTTCAGCGTCAAATGGAGCGAGTGCTAGCAGGACTCCACTGGACCACATGTCTTATCTACCTGGATGATATCTTGATTTTCAGTGCAACAGTCCAACAGCATTTCACAAGGTTGCGAGAGATCTTTGATCGTCTGAAACAAGCTGGTTTGAAAATAAAACCCAGTAAGTGTTTGTTGTTGCAAAAGAGCATCAAATATTTAGGGCATGTAGTGTCAGAGCATGGTATTAAGACTGATTCAGACAAAACAAGGTGTATTGCTGATTGGCCTACTCCGTCCTGTCTGCAAGATTTGAAACAATTCTTGGGGTTAGCGTCATATTATAGACGATTTGTCCGAAATTTTGCTGCTATAGTTGCTCCTTTAGTAAAGCTTACTGAAAAGGGCCATGTGTGGCATTGGTCATCTGACTGTGACGCTGCATTTTTACAGTTGAAGGAACGCCTGGTAACATCTCCCATATTGGGCTACCCTGTGTTCAACCAGCCATTTATGGTGGACACCGATGCTAGTGGGGAGGGGCTTGGGGCTGTTCTGTCACAGTATGTATCGGGTGTGGAACGTGTCATTGCCTTTGCAAGCAGGTCCCTGTCTAAAGCTGAAAGGAAGTACTGTGCTACAAGGCGTGAGATGCTTGCTTTAGTATGGGCCATCAAACATTTTCGCCCTTATCTGTATGGCAGGCGTTTTACAGTGCGGACAGACCATGCTTCCTTGCGGTGGTTGCAGAGTTTCCATGAACCAGAGGGTCAAGTGGCTAGATGGCTGGAATGCCTTTCTGAATATGATTTTGAGGTGGTTCATCGCCCTGGTACTAAGCATACCAACGCTGATGCCTCGTTCCGTATGCCTTGCCCTCAGTATCAGTTATCATTTCCGCAGGTTTGTATGATGCAATCGGATATCTGGCTGCCATGTTGGACTCTGGATGAACTTGCTGAGGAACAAAGACAGGACTCCAGCATTGGGCAAGTTATTCAATGTATGGAAAATGATTGTATCCCTCGGGTATTTCCGAAGCACCTGCCTTCGCATACCCAAGCATTGTGGGCTCAGTCTTCATATCTGGTTTTGCAGAATGGGGTGTTATATAGGCGGTGGGAAGATGTTCCTTGCAAGGGGCTTCATAGAAGGTTGCAGTTAGTTCTCCCTCCTACTCTGGTCCCGGTGCTATTAGAAGCCTTACATAGTTCAATAAGGGGAGGTCATTTTGGAACTAGCAAGACCCTTGCAAAGGTGCGTGAGCGTTTTTATTGGGTAGGGCAGCGCAAAGATGTAGCTGCTTGGTGTTCTGGTTGTCTATCCTGTGCATCTAGGAAGCCTCCACCTGCAAAACTACGTGCACCCCTGCAGCTTGACCCTGCAGTGCGGCCGCTGCAACGTGTGGCGATGGATATTATGGGGCCCTTACCTGAAACCTCTAGAGGCAACAAGTATATTCTTGTTATTGCAGATTACTTTATTAAATGGTCGGAAGCCTACCCAATACCTAACATGGAGGCAATAACTGTAGCTAAATGTTAGGTGAATGAATTTATTTGTCATTTTGGTGTGCCTGAGCAATTGCACTCAGACCAAGGTAGAAACTTTGAAAGTAAGGTCATTAAAAACATATGTGACCTTCTTCAAATTCGAAAAACTCGCACGTCTCCATATCACCCCCAATCGGATGGGTTAGTTGAACGATTTAACAGAACATTGTTAAATTTGTTGAGCATTGCAGTTGTTGATGCTGAACGTGACTGGGATGTGCAATTGCCATTATTGATGTTTGCTAACCGTACGTCTATGCATGAGACCAGTGGGGTAACACCTTTTGAGATGATGTTTGGGAGGGAGGTGGTGCTGCCAGAGCATTTGATGTTCAATCTACCAGTTAGTACTGAGCAGGTCCTGCAGGAAGGGGTCGAAAATGTAGACTATCTGAAGAAAAAGTTCCAGCTGGTGCATCAGTACGTCAGACAGAATGCACAGAAAGGCATGCAGCGTCAGAAGACTGGATACGATCAGAAGGAGAATACGCAGTGTGTTTTCCGGAAAGGAGATCATGTATGGCTCTACACCCCTGCTGTCCCAAAAGGAAAGTCTCCCAAATTTCATTGACCATGGCAAGGACCGTATCAAGTATTAAAAAAAAAGGGTGAAGTGACTTATGATATCCGACGCCTGGCGCATCCGCGAAAAAGATTAATTGTGCATTACAATCGGTTGAAACCCTTTTTGCAGGCATCACCTCATGGAGAACAGGAGCCAAGTGAGGAGGAGGAGGAGAAGGGAACACAAAGTGAAGAACAGGAGTCAAGAGGGGAGGAGATTAACAAAGAGCCACAAGAGTCAATGGCTGATTTACAGGATGAGCAATACATATACGTGGAAACTAGGAGGCCAGAGCCAGGGCCAGCAGTGGAGGAACATGTACCCCCACCTCCACTTATAGCCCCTGCACCCCTACAGCCCCCACAGCCACCTGCTGAGCCGGAATTACCTCAACCTGGAGAACAGTTGCGTCGCTCAACTCGGAACAGACATCCTCCACATTGGTATGGGCACATTGTTGTTCATTCTGCTCATACCCATACAAACTGTGAGGACACAGTTTCATTGGATGGGGAGCTGTGTAACGATGGCAACAGCTGTACGCATGAGCAACACTACTAGCGACAGCCTGACGACAGAACTATCGAGAACTGTAGTGCCGTGTGCATTAAAGAACAATAGTTGGCTGGTATATAATTGAGTGTATTGTATGTGTAGGGTGAGACACTGTCATAAAGTTTGTAGTCTGTTTGGGACTGTGAGTGCGCTACATTAGCAATGGTGGCACTTGCAAATAGGACTCCAGATAAAATGACGTAATGCTTCTCATGCAGCTATCTACATTTATCCACACACTTCGTAAGCATTGAAGGCAGGCAGGAGAATCTGTGCTGGTGCATGCCAAGGATGGGAAATACTGATTTATTCACTCCAGGATGAGGAATGCATATGAATGTAGGGATTTGCCCTGACATTCAAAAAGGATATCAGTAATACGGACATATTGAAACCATGTGTGATACGGAAAGGATTGGTGTAATGTATGCAGCAATTTGGCCAATAACAAGATAACAGAAACACACAGCAAATAGGTTTCCCTGCTGGACAGAATTTACAGAGAGCAATACAGCGTTTGATGCAATTAATGGCTAGACTTACTAATAACATAGATTGCGATATGATCATATCAATTCTATGGTCATATTATGATGAAAATTCTAGACGTTTTTCCACCTGTGTGTAACTGTATAGAGAACCTGAAATTCTAAAAAAGACAAACCTCTATGGGCACTACAAGCACAATTTGATGTGTTTGGTACATCTTTGGATAGAGGTTCAGACTTATGTACTATACAGTTTACAAAGTAATGTGAATGAGGAGGCAAATCACAGCTAATAGATATCATACAAAGGCTTGTAAATAGATGTCATTAAAAAAGAGATGAGTGATTATTACCTGATTGGTAACCTATATCTAGTAAGTTCAGCAATATGTATGCAGAGCAAATACTTGGGCTTGCCGATTGTCACGCTCTCAGAAGGACACATAACACTAAGGTTGGCTTCATAGATGGAAAAGTAAAGTGCAACAAAAATAATATTTTGCTAAAATTTAGTGGCACAAGCCAGAATTAGAGGAAAAGTTTGATCACTTTTGCCACAAGAAATGCACATAAGTTGAAAGCTTTGTTACATCAATGTGCAAAACTGCAAGATCAAATACAGATCAAAGTGTCAGGTGAAAGATTCAGAAGACTCTAATTTCAGTATCAGCTGGAACAGCTTAGCTTGCTGAAACCATGCAAGGAACTGACATATAATCAATTGAATGACATGATGTGGGTCATTAGTGAGCGCTACATAATGCAAATCAGTAAGAGCACAATTTATAGTTCTGCTAGAGCTCTACGTATATACGTGCAGCAAAAATGGATTGATGCATGTCACTAGAAATCGATATTGGGGCACTCGTTTTTCAAAAAACGAGTACACTATTATCAATTTCTAGTTACATGCATCAATCTGTGTGTCCTTTATTTGAATTGTAGCCCCATTTTAGTGTTTATATCATCGTGCGTATTTGCTGAACTTCATTATATTCGTTATTCCGCTGTAAACTTTAAAAATGACTTTAAAAATCAGTGGCGGATTTGGGGGGGGGGGGGGGGGGGGGGGGGGGGGGCCTGGAGGGCGCACGCCCCCTAACATATGGATGACAAAAAAATTATGATAAGTTAACCTTTAGCGGCATCGTTCATTCGCGCGCGCGTGTGAAGCATACCTAGGTAGCACGTAGGTAGGTACATGTAGATATTTTCTGTGTGCCAAACAAAGGTCGGACCTGAAGCGGAATGGCCCCCCCCCACCCCCACTTTTCGTATATCGGATCTGAAGCGGACTGACTCCCCCCCACTTTTCGTATCGGACCTGAAGCGAATTGCCCCCCCCCCCCCCCCCCCCCCCCCCCTCTTTTCGCATATCGGACCTGAAGCGGACTGGCCCCCCCCCCCACTTTTCGTATAGGACCTGAAGCGAATTGCCCCCCCCCCCCCCCCACACACACTTTTCGTATGTCGGACCTGAAGTGGACTGCCCCCCCCCCTCCCCCGCCCACTTTTCGTATGGGGCCTGACCTTAAGCACCCCCCTCGCTGAAATCCTGGATACGCCACTGGCGCCGCCCCCCCCCCCCCCCCCCCCCCCCCCCAACTCTAAATCCTGCGTCCGCCCCTGAAAATGGCTACAGTGTACGCTGCACTCCTCCAGCTTCTGATTCAAGCGAAGTGGTACATTTCAAGCGTATCTAGTAAGCGATTGAAACTACCTGTTGAAAACAGCACACAGCAGGACAAGTTCAAACCCCTGAAAAATAAAATTTACTTGCCCTTGTAAATCGGCAGCAAGCTGATGAATGAATGTGGACCAAGAATAATTCATCAGCTGCCGACATAATTACGCCCACGTATACACGAGATTACGTCATAATTGAGACAAGTGAATTTCAGTTTTATGTCACCTCGTATTGTATGTGCATAGCAAAATCGCTTCAAACAACCGAACACCTCAAAAATGCACATTTTAACCATTCAATTTCTGGAGTACCGAATAGGTTGTCAGGTCTACCATACTTCAATCTCATTTAAAGCACCACCATGCACAACTCTACATCATCTCTTGCTATCTCCTTTGGGGGTTTCTATAGTAACGGGACGATTACCGATGCAGTTTCGAGTGGGCCATTCTTCAAACCCCTGTGTCGCTGGGTACGCTCCTCCATACTTCAATCGCGCACATTCAAAACACCGCCAGGCACACCTACCCATCACAACGCACCTCCCGATCATCACAACAGTTATCACTAGTGGGCATGCGACAAACCATTATATTACCCTCTTGGACGTCGCCAGCTTCTTTCGTTTTCAGCCAATCAGTTCGCGCATGCGTGAAACAAAAGGCAAGATAATTTATTACCAGGTTCATTTTCTTATTTCTATCTAAAATTATGCACGCGTATAAAATAATGCATGTACAGCTATCTTTTATTTTAGCACGACATATACGGCCAAAGCCATGATTACAGCAATAATTTGCACTGTTTATCATTTTTGCCAAAACGAACACACTCTGAGCGTTTTTGAAAATACTTTAAGGTGTGGTTGAGGGTTGAAGGTGCCATTTTGCCCCTGCCCTGTACATGCTTACATCTGGTTGAGATTGATTAGAGGCATAAACCATAAACCACTAGTCTGTCACAATGAAAACAGGAAAACCTCTAAAGGACAGATCAGTTTGTGGTAGGAATGGTATGAGTTATGCTTGCTAACCACACACCTTATTTCAGTTCAGTGGAGTTATCTTTCAAAACAGTTCTTCAAATCATAACTGGTCTTGCAGCAACCCACAAACATTAACCTCTCTACGAACAACGTCATCACTACAGTGTGTAAAACATGCGTATACTCATGATTCTTAAGATCTGAACCAACATGGAATGTTCACAAACCTCTCAAAGACATAGGTAACCCCCCTCACCCCCATGTTGATGGGGCGTGGCTTTATGGGTGTGGCCAACCTCTACTCAGGATCACTCAGGATCAAGGTTTCGCAAGCAATAGTATTTGGTCCGAGACCAACCTAAGCACCTGCTCTCATGATGTACCCTTGTTCTCCTCCCCATCCCCTGATGCAGCCAGGACTAGTCTTCTCTCTTGAACACAGTTAAATGGAAGTTTCTCTCAAGACCCAGACCCGTTTAGGGAGGGAAATGAAGTCAATCACTTTGAATGGTGCCAGGAGTATCAACAGGATAACTTTGACAATGTTATATGGACAAATGAATCTTTATTCAGCTTGAGATTCATCGAAGGAAGTGCTGCAGGAAGACTGGCCCACACCCTGGTCCCTAAACCAAAGCCTAGGTAATGCCTAGTTAATGCCCTTAAGCTTTATCATCTTAGTGAATGGTAATGCAACAGGACATTCGTTTTGTGAATTTAATGTTTTGTATTGTTGATTGTAAAAATAATGCAACTGTTGATGTCATCCTACAAGTGGCTTATAATTATAAATATAAACAACAATTAGCTCAGGTGATGTCAGCCACATCCCCACTCCTGTTTTGCAATCTAATTAATCCTCACTGGGATCCCTTATCGCCTCAGTGTTGTATCCTCGCTTTGCATTCTAATTGATCCTCACTGGGATCGTTATCGGCTCAGTTACGTATCACCGCTTTGACTTTAATTATTCACTCAGTGTACACTGGGACCCTTTATTGGCTTAGTGATGGATCACCGCTTTGCACTCTAATTAGTCCACACAATTGTATACCTAGTGTCCAGCCACAAATGCCTGTGTAGTAGGTGTGTGTATTGAAATTCTTTTACACTGAACTAGTGACACTCACATAGTACAGTACATAAACCATTGATAAACAAACAGTGTGCTTATGATTGCGAAGGACCTCTAGTGGCATTGGTACTGTTTGTGGCATTCTTGCTATTGCCATGGTTACTGCTCCTTTCAGACTGAGCCTTGCTCATGATAACTAGACATCTTGCTATGCATAGCCTCTCAGCAGCTGGCTCAAACTCTGATGGCTGATAATGGAGAGTGGAGTCATAGAAGCCAGCTGCTTACCCCTGAGGGTGTGGGGTGTGGGTGTAAGTGTGCACCAGTGTGATTGTTAATGTGTAAACATGCATGCATGTATCTATACATATATGTGTGTACATGACATGGCCTAGCAGCTGTAGTCTAACAATGCAGTTCTGTTAAAATAACTAATCCTAGAGCTAGAATCAACTAGATCTACATATATGTATATACACTGTGTGCACGTGTGTTATTGTAATATACCTAACTTATTCAGTACTGTTTCACAATTAAATTATACCTAGCATGGTAACACAGTCTGTAGCATCATCGTCTCCATAGAATCAAGGTATACCTCCATAGCAGATCATGCATTCCGTACATGTACATGTGTGCACTTGCTATGCTTCACTGCTACACCTGTTCAGGTCAAGACCTCCTTCCTCTCCTATCCCGAATGACCAACTATGTAATGCATCTATCAGTGTCCTTCATTTAATGAGGTCATGTGCTCTTTATTCAAGTCCTTTTCATAGTAACACTACTCCCAGAGTTAGGCACACCTCTGTCTTGTGGCCAAATGCAACTAACACTGCGGCGTTTCTCTTTAAGACTGTCGACTATATCACAGTTGTCATCATTCAAGAGGTACATTGCTAGTTCGTTATAGCAAGTACTGGTTTTCTGTATGATTTTAAGATTCTTCTTCATACCATCAATTGAAAGGTTAGTCAACAGCTTCAGTGTAGGCACACCTATGTATCCAATAGAAGCCAAACATACAGTAACCAGACCATATTACAAAGCACATAACCAAATTAGTTAAAATGTCTGTCACTGCAACCTTAAGGATGAGAGCATTATAAATATTAAGTTGGCAATCGGTGTAGAATGAGAACAGGAAACAAGAGTGAAAATAATGCAAATTAGGGATGCATAGTGCTACTGTGTCTTAAATAAAATTAGTTTGATGGAAGTGGTTTTCACTTTATCATTTAGAAAGGAGAATGAATTGTTGCCTTCACTCACTCATTTGCATATAATTTATCAAAGACACGACAGTGTCATTGTCATGGAAGTCAGGTCATCACTTTTTTTTCAATTATCTTATGTGACTGTTATTGATATTTTGCACAGTTGATCAAAATTACATGCAAAAATGAGATGTAATGTCAATCAAATACCCTTCTAAACTGATGTGACTCATGCAAGCTAATAATGCATGTGCACTAGTGGACCAAAACTATTTTTAAATTGAATCGGCATGTATATGGTTTTCAAAATTAGGAAAGGCTAAGCCAATTCAGAAATCAAACACTCATCCCCATTCAAAGCGGGAGCAAATTAAATTAGCAGACCAGCCACCTGTCATCATAGTGTTACAGATGTTCTGATACCTCTTCAAACGTTTTTGCTTAACCAGAGTGTACTGCTGATATGTATACTCTACAGAGTGTATGTCACCAGAAAAATAAACAAAACAAGCACAAGTTTCATTTAGAGTTTGAATTCAATGATTTAAGCGGTACATTTTGATCATGAAAGTGCCCATTTAATCGAAGTAAAGTTCTTAATTTGGAGCATGCAGAGAATGTTATTTTTAATTTTCATTGATGGCAAATTTGCAAGTTCAGAATAAGCCATTTGCACCAATTTATCATGTCACAAAAACAATGCATGTCAAGATTATGTATTCAAGTCACCCACTTTTAAGGCACCATCTCTAATACATTTTATGAGTTGCCTAATACATGAACTGTATAGGGGTAGATCTTTGATTGCAGCTCATTCCTAGAAATCAGATAGGCAATCTTCATGTAGTTGACAAGACACCAACCCAGCATGAAGATATGCAAGATCAATGGTCATATTGATCTCAAATTTATCAATTGCATGCTGAGTGATTTGAAACGGCAAGGCTAGATGCTAGATAAGACTATATGTGCCCATGTGTGTAAATATAAAATCTAATAATTAAGATACCCAAGTGACCCACTACACTATGCTCAAACACAAGAAACCAAAACCCAGTGCCTACAACCCAGTGCCCATACCCCAGTACCCGAAACAGCTGGAAATCGTACAGCCATTGTTCCTTCAGTAATCATGGTAGTTCAATTACCATAAAATTGACACGATATTTGGCATATGAATATCTAGGAAAGCAGAAAATTGGAATTTCATTTTCTTGCCAGATACTGTTTAAATAAAGAAGCATGCACAGTAGTATGTTACTTTACATTTTGGCTTCTCTGATTACCATGCCAACATAAAAGTTATATGTGCACATAGCTCTAACATTTCACACCTTACCTAGCTCCACATGTAGATCTACATAGCCGGAATATCATAGTACAGTGATGTGATCAACGTCGCTCTAAATTATGATAATGATAAACTCAAAAGATAAAGAAATGCTGCCTGAAATTATTACATTATGTTTGGTATCATGGTAACATAAAAGGACGGACAAAAGCTCATTCATGTCATCCCTAAATGTATGTAACTATAGTCTTGCTTGTTAATTAGCTTCATTATGGTTGCCCCCTTCCCTTGGGCCATTATTGAAATGACACAATTGGTGCAATATTAGCTTCCACTTATTCACAACCTTGTCTAGACTCTTTCTGTGTTGATTCTACACATTGTGATAAAAAATATACTTGTTTGATGAAAATTAAAACTCATGCAAGTTTATGTGATGTGTGGGGATGTGCATAATGTCTACTTGCATTTGGTAGTACTTTATGCTCCAAATCACTGTGCCATCAATACCCAGTGCCCTGCCTCCTTTCAAATTTCACCACTCGTAGAAGAGAAAGAGCAGCAGATTTTTATGTCATCCATTATGGAGATACATTCTTCCTAAGTCCTGAACATATTATTCTCTAGAAAGATGTCACAAGTAGAAATCGCTGAACAGCATCTGAGCACATGCAATTCTTTAAAGTAAGTGCAGTCCTGATACATGTAATTTATCCTACATATGCCAGGGCAACTCCCTCAACCAGTGCAGTGTCTTGGGCAACTCACCCTACCAGAGAAGTGTCTAGATCAATATACTGCAGTTGTGCCTGTTCCCGGGGACACCATATTCATGTTGGAAACGCTCAGAACAGGCGACTCTCCGGTGACCGCTGCCGAAATAAAGTCATGGACGGATAAAGATCCTATTCTATCCCGTGTCAGAAACATGGCCTTGACTGGATGGCAGGCTCACGCTAGTAACGATGTGACTTTTCGTCCATACAAGCAGAGAGAATGCGAGCTAAGTGTGCAGGATGGGTGTGTATTGTGGGGGCATCGCGTAGTTA
Organism: Ephydatia muelleri; assembly: GCA_013339895.1. Classification (NCBI taxonomy): domain Eukaryota; kingdom Metazoa; phylum Porifera; class Demospongiae; order Spongillida; family Spongillidae; genus Ephydatia; species Ephydatia muelleri. The sequence continues at coordinate 32,999,153 of JABACO010000001.1, read as the reverse complement.
TTCCTCCTGCTGGGAGAGAGGCTGTGATGCGTACTCTGCATGATGCTCACCCTGGGATCACGCGTATGAAGGGACTAGCTAGAAGTTTTGTTTCGTGGCCGGGGATTGATGCTGACTTAGAGGGCTAAGTAAAAGGTTGTCAAGCTTGTCAGGAACATGGTAAAGCCCCTGCGGTGGCGTCCTTGCACCCGTGGGAGTGGCCAGCCAGACCATGGTCTCGACTTCATTTGGACTTTGCAGGCCCGTTTTTGGGGGAAATGTTTATGGTCGTTGTGGATGCGCATTCTAAGTGGTTAGATGTGGCTGTGGTAACAACACCTTCTTCTCAACAGGCCATTAAAATATTGAAAAACCTTTTTGCCACGCATGGTTTACCAGAAATGGTGGTTTCAGACAATGGTTTCGCATTCACTAGTGCTGAGCATCTAGTGTAGGTGATGGGACATGAGAGTCTAGTGTAGGTGATGGGACATGAGCATCTAGTGAAGGTGGTGGGACATGAGCATCTAGTGTAGGTGATGGTACATGAGCATCTAGTGTAGGTGATGGGACATGATCATTTAGTGTAGGTGATGGTACATGAGCATCTAGTGTAGGTGATGGGACATGAGCATCTCAGTCTATCTAGCGTTCGGGGCTATTTCCCTACAGCCTCTCTTTAGAATAGTACCTATATTAATCCCAGTGTGTGTGTGTGTGGTGTGTGTGTGTGTGTGTTTGTGTGTGTGTGTGTGCGTGTGTGCATGCACGCATGTGTGTTGTATGTGCATGTGTGTCGTATGTGCGTGTATCGATGTGTGTGTATGTGTATGTGTATGTGTGGGTGTGTGTGTGTCGTATGTGGGTGTGGAACCTTATGATTCCTGATCTGAAGGGAGTTTTAAGGGTGATGGCAGGGTAGGAGTGATGTCATATACTTGCTTATCTATTGGTGTGGAACTGGTATCCTTCTAAAGGTTTGGTTGTGTTGGGGAGCAACAAAACACTGGGACCTCAGTGCTGGACTGAGTGTCTGCACACTGTACATGGGACCCTTGGGTTAGACCATGCGAAGCATTATGCACTTGAATTTTGCATTTAGTCATGCATGTCAGCAAAGAGCTGTGCAATGATAATCTTGCTGGATATCTTTTCTACATTTAACCATACCCACAAGGTGACAGTGATGTAATGTATGTTTATCAACTGGCTGGCAACTGCTGCAGGCGGGATTAACCTCATCACAATTTTCCACATCAGGAAGAGATGTCAACAGTAAGTGGTTTGCCCACTATCCAGTAACCCTATATTGATGTGTCCACAGGTGCATAGGTGCTGTACATGTGCGTAACAACCATAGCTTGACCTGCATACCTAGTATTTATGGCCTACGTATACCGTAGATGTACTCTCTGATCGTCGTTTGTGGCTTTATCAGCTTTACTAAAACATCAGCATGCATAGTGACTTGGCCTGGTAGTCTGTAGCAGTAGCCAAACAACCTTTTGGTTTTTTCCTCTCACCTCTTGTAACTCCTCATCTCTCTCGCTCTTATCTTGCTGATTTGTTTCTTCATTACCTCCTCCCTGTACTCCCTCACACCAGCAGATGTTGGACTGGCACCCTTCCAAAGTGTTAGGGACCAATGTCTACCAGCAGCCAGTGAAGCTCTGGGACCTCAGGGCTGGACTGAGTGCCTGCAAGATGTGTCCCTATGGCACCCATCCCCATTTGGCAGTATTCTGGGTATGACCATGAGCATTATGCACGAATGTGGTCATAGCCAATAACTGTGCAATGATACTGATATTTTTGCTGGATTATGAGAGTTCAGTTTCACTTTCACATAATCCTTTCTAAATTTAGCCATGCCCACAGGCTACTGTGATGTGTGTGAAATGGAAACTGGCTGACAAGCATGCTGCCACTGATCACCTGATCAGACATCAGAGGAGATGTCAACAGCCACAAGATGAAGTCAGACCCTATATGGATGTCTACCTGGTGAGGGAGGGAGAGAGGTGTGTAATGGCCTGGTGGGGAGTGTTGGAGAGTGGAAGGTAGCCGCTGATCGAGCTTCGACTAGTGAAGCAGCTGCAGGCATTTCTTTTTCTATTGGTATTGATTACCTCCTCTTGAGTGTGTTCAGTGTTTGTGTTTGTGTGTGTGTGATAATGTAGTCTATTCACTGCTGTGTAATGTGGGGCTGGGGACGAGACTAGAGACATACACATGCACACACACTTACACATACACACACACACATACACACACTTACACATGCACACACACAAATGCACACATACACACATACATACATACACATACAAACACAAACACACACTTACATGCATACACACACAAACACACAACATACATACACACAAATACACACACACACAAATACACACACACAAATACACACACACAAACACACACATACATGTACATGTACATACACAAACAAACACAAACGCGCGCACACATATGCACACACACATACACATATGCATACACAAATGCACACACAAATGCACATACACATGCACACACACACATACACAAGCACATACACACATAAACACACACAAATGCACACACATACACACATACACACATACACACATACATACACATACACACATACATACACAGACAAACACACAAATGCAAACACATGCACACACACATACACATTCATATACAGACAAATGCACACACAAACGCACACACATGCACACACATACACACACATACATACACTGTACACACATATACACACACAACATACACACATACATACACTGCACACACATATACACACACACTTTACACACACAAACGTACACGTACACATACAAACATACGCACATATATACACGGTGAACCTATACTAAGTTGTGATTTTCAATTCAGTTTCATGCAAGGTCTCGGAGTGTAATCACAGTATTTATATTGATCAAGAGGCATCTGTACACAAGAGTCCACAACGAAATAATGTGATTTTGTTTAGGGAGTAAACAATGTTTAATGTTTTGATGAAGGGCAAATGGTCATGCACCACCCCTTCCAGCTTTGATAGGGCATGGGAAGCATATAGTATGTTGAAAGGGGGCTTTGTCTAGGGTTAGCAGGTCAAGCCTGCCTCTCTGTCTGCAACCCTCCCCTCTAAACAACCTATCCCCAAATTAGATTGTCTCTGTCTGGTTCCTGGTATTGTATGTATATATAAATGGTGTTCTTGGGAAAGCAGCCATTCAGTCTCATAGCCTGCCTATGGACGACCTGAATATTGCTGACCCACCCACCACTCCGCTTGTGCATTGATTGTACCTTGTACACTGATTTTCATGTCATACATCAATGGCAATACATCGATATGCTTCAGCATTAGGGAGTACATAGCACGGAATGAGCATTCATACAGCATTAACATGCTTTTTAGATTGATTGGATTAATCCCAAAATCCACAACCAAGGCATCCCTCTATGGACGTTTGAGTATGACCCTTGTCCGGGTCAATGTGAAGGCACTGCTGTCAAGAGCCAACACTTTGGATGGTAATTGAAACTGAACGGTACATGTAGACTTAGTTCAGTAGTGTTTTAATGCGTATTACGTTATTACGAATATTATCATGTCTTGAGTATTTCATTGTCTTGTGTATGTTTAAGTCTTGTGTATGTCTTGTGACAGTTTTGCCTCATTATTTTAACATCATTCCTGTTTTAAGATCATTCTCCAAACTAACTGGGGCTGGTCCCACAGGTTTGCGTATTCAGCACTTCATCGACGCAGCTGATGTTCCTTTATCATGCTCGATTCTCCAATCTTTAAAGGGTGTAGTCAACATCCTTGTGGCTGGTAGAGCTCCACCCATGATAGCATCCTTTCTTGCTGGAGGTTATCTCACTGCTTTGGTTAAGTCTATGCAAGATTCTTCGCTTGATATTCGTCCCATTGTAGACATGGTACGTAACATACTTACCGCTTAGCAGTAGCTGTAACATCAGCTTCAGGGACCCAGGAGGACTCTTCCCTTCGGTATCCCTCCCAAAGGACTAGATATTCAGTATGCCTCTATTGTGAAGAATGATGCTTTTTACAATGACATCAACGGAAACAAGCCATACATGCAAACGCGCACCTTCCGTTTCCTACTGGCTACAACACGTTCAACTGGATAGAATGCGCCACTTGCACTGCCGCCATTCATTTCACCACAAAACTAATATTAATGTTACAAAATTAATAATTATTAATGGTTGGGTATGAGAAAGAATTAGAAGAGAACACTATGGGAATTGAGGAGGTAGTCTGGGCCCTCATTTCCCATGACCACCTTCAATGCACTCTAATTGGGGCGATTCTGCCAGGTCAGGGACTGTTTGATTTTGAACGGTGTGTTTTTGGAAGCTATGGCAAGGAGCTGACCTGTAAATGGAAAAGAGCATATAGTGATTACAAGCTGGTGACGAAGCTGATTCAATACATACACATGCCTCTCTTGTTAAGTAAGGGTGCTTATACACACATTGACAAATGCACGAACAGAGTGTTAAGAACTTAGTCTCGTACCCAAACCATATAAATGGTATGAACCATTTGTACGTCTGGGTACGAGACTAGTAAGTACTACAGAAGGAGGGGCTACACGAGTCTGGGGACTAGAAAGTCAGACATTGGAGTGATGTAAGAGCCATTTTTAGTAACGCGATGACGCTGCCGCAAGCGCATGCGCAAAAAATCAATACACGAAATCGAATGTAAAAGTTATACTAAAAGAGATATTATATCACAATGAACTCTTTACTCATACAGGTACTTAAAAATAATTTGTTGTCGTGATTAAAGTTAATTGATTGATTTAATAATTAGCGGTTTTTATGTTTTGATAAATCTTAGCTTTCAATATAAAATTTAACGGTGAAAGCAGAATTTGGTAAATCAATTCCGAGCAAGAGTTATGGGTCGATGTCCGAAATTTCTGGCAATGAGCTGTTTTCTTGGATGCCTCTGTTTAACATGTTTGCACCTGTCGCCATTTAAAAGCCATACAATGAATGAAGTACCTTTGTTCTATTTGTAGCCAAAGTCACATGGCCTAGTTTTCTCTCCACAACTTCCTACAAGCGGCCATTTTTGGACGAACGCATGGACTTCAACGTACTTTTTGGACCCCGTAGACAAATTCTGCTCCCCAGTTGGAAGCACAGAACAAAAGGAGACAAAAGGTACTTACAATGTATAGTATGGAACTGTAGCCATACTTTTTCTTCGCGATGGTATACGCGTGTGAAGTATACTGTGGTTTGAGCCGCCGTGTTCGCTAGTACTATACGTATTACTGATATCATGATAGCACGAAAAGGGGTAAAATGCTTATGCTGACTTCCTACGATTTTGCTCGTTTGTTTGGCGGTGGAATAGATTCCACAATCCTGGGTGAAATGGATAGGCTGTGCTCTTTAACAATAGAAAGGAGCCTGTCTACCTTGTTGTGGATACATTGATAAGTTCTCTGAAGGGTGTTAAATCGGGCATGGATAGACTCTGCCCCCTGTTCGCCTAGTAGACCAAAGCCTGTACCCGTCCGTCTTGCCCAAAGGACAGTGTGATCTTCTAATAGGTGCATTTTTAAAGATAGGGATGAACTTGGGAATGAGATATTACATGTTCTGTGGGTGAGATGGGGATAATTATTGTTCTGGTACTTGGAAGGTGACTTTTAACTCATCAATGAACAGCTGGTCGTAGATACTGTGGCACCTCCCAAGGAGGGAGAATACAGTTGTGAACTTCTCAGCTGTTGCCGATACTGTGTCAACAAGAGTTGGGCACTTCTCATGTGCCACTTGTATCATGGAAGAGCACATGATGGAGATGTTTGATGGCTAGTGGTGGTGGGAAAGGTAAACTGTATGGGGATTTCATATAATATTGTGAGTACCTTAAGGACCTTGTGTATGTGATTCCCCACCAACACTCCACCGAAGTACTGCTGTTGTTTCACTTTGAAAGACTGTAATGCTGTATCTAGCCCTTGAACAAAGGGTCCTTCATGCTTGTTAAAACCCTTCTCAACTGCATTACTTTGGCGGGCTATCTCTTTCTCCTAAAATTAATGTGTGCAAAGTCATTTTTCATCTTATTGATTTCTGTCTTACCATTTGTTGCACAGATTGCTTTTTCTCGTTCACCTGTTTGATGAAGTTATTTGTGATGGAGTCATCCTTCCCCAAACAAACAGCAACATAGGTCATTACTTCCTCCAAATCTGCAATTTCATCTTTGCGTTCTGCATACTTGGCCTTCAGCATCTGCAGCTTGTGCAGCTCCACACAGTAAGCTGAAAAGCTTGATGTGCTATTGGTTGGCTGGTTTATGAAGGCCAATTGCATGTCATAGCTCTGACACAGAGACGTAGGAAGGACTTATAAGGTGTAGTGGCCTAGGTTATGTAATAGAAAAGGGAGGGGCACAGAGGGTGTGGGTGTGGAGGGGGCTATGCCCCCTCCTGCCCAGCAAGGGCAGTCCATGGCATTCCTATGCCTGCTTTGAGAGCTAAGGCTTGTGTTGCTCCAATATGGCTTATTATTCCGGCTTGCTTCAGTAGCAGCTCCCTCTCAGCACTATCAAGGTAGTCTAACTAATTTCTTAGAAGCACAGATGTCTCCCCCTTAGCCATAATCTGCCGAACATTACTCATTTCAGTGCACCTTCTTTTCAATGTTTTCCTAGAGGCAGATTCTGAAGATTTGTGTCGCCTTGTTATTTGCACGAATGTCTTGGGCTAATGGGTAGATTTTTTTGGTGTATTATACATAACTCAGTACTGTTTTGCTTACCAAACCATCTGTAGGGATGGAGATGGTCTTGTCAGGACTTGTGGCAGCAAGCTTGCTTAGCACTTGTGATGCCATCTTCACTTCGTCCTTGGTAGGTTTCGCATCACAATCATGGATGTTGTAATCACCAATACATATGTTCTTCTTACAGGAAGAACACTCAATATGTATGTCCTGCAGGAGTACCATGATGATTGGCGGTGCTGGTTTCAGTGCTGATGGCAATAAAGGTGCATCCACGAAAGGACATTTCACGTTGCTACAACTGAAGACTTCAAACCACCTGACCATACATGTGGTGCACACCAGTGCCCTACATGGTAGCTCCAATGGCTGGCACAGGAGCTCCAGACAGATCAGGCATTGCAGCTGATCCAGTATAGCTGAATTGTTCAAGGTGCTAAGTGGCATATCAGGTGGGTGGTGTGGTGGTGCAATTCCTTTGATGGTTGCAATAATAATGTCAGCTGTTGTTGGACGACCTATCCGATGTGGTGGTGTTGGCTTAGTACCTCTTTTGGGATAACATACCTATGCATTAAGAAAGCATGCATGTAGTACAGACTCACAATTGTGTTGATATTGATACCATGCATCTGTCTTCAGCATGAACCTCCCACTCAGTGATTGCTGTTGAGCTGTAGCAAGTCATTGGTCTGTCCATGATCTGCTTACATGAGTAGCATAACGACACAGGGTGGATATCAGGGAGGTCATTGTTAATATCAATGCTAAAGGCTCTAAAGAGACATTCTTTGAACTCTGAACATTGATACAATGCCCTCCTTTTCTTCCCTTTAGCCACCAAAAGGCTTCCACAGACTCTGCAACGTTTCTGGAGCTGGTCTCTGTGGAGTTCCATCTAGGGCAATGTGACCGAACAAAGCAACTACAGCCGCATTATTCATAGCAAAGCAAAACCGCTTATTTGTGTGTTTAAAAAAAGTATGGCTGCATCTGAATGGTGCTTCTGATAACTCAATGTGTGTAGTTCACGGTGCGGCATACTGACCTTCTTGAGAATTTGTCTGTGCTTGGTGTTTTCAACCAAAAGTTACCCCTCTCCCTTACGATATCCGTATAAAAAATGGCTGCGCGTTATTCAGAATTGCGAAACTACGAATGCGCATATGGTATCGTCTCTACTACGATGGTACCCCAGTTAAATGGAAGGGATAAACAAGCTTGTGATGGTAAAATGAGCAAAGATACAGCTCTCTAAGTAAGTGCTATTTTAATGAGGCCATGGCGCAACAAGCCGCAATGGATTTTTTTTGTTTACGGTATGGTCTAAATATGGACCCTTTTGTCCAGCCGCATAGGGCTGTGGGATAGGTGATAAATGAATAATTAAAATAAATTAATAACCTAGATGCTGATCCAATGTTCTTTCCCAATCTACGGGAGCTATAATGTTTTCCTTGACATCTTCTCGTATTCTATTCTCTGAACTTTACTATTAACTTCAGGATTTAAGCAAATCCACCTTCCCAGTGGTATGTACATGTACGGTAACTCATATACTTACATAAAATGCCATATTTGAAGTCAAATAAATACTCAATACTCAAACATGTCATAAAATATTGAACTAATCAAAGATGTTGTATTTGCAATCATTAAAATAATAATATAACAAACACAGCAATTCGACTGCCCTGCTGCGGGCCCGTAACGTCACGTAAATTTATTTGTAACCCTGACGTGACGGATTACGTTGGATTCAGGCTCACCTACCGGCCCGCGTTCGGACCGATTACTCACGAACAGTATTGCGGGCCGTGACATTCATCCGCGCGAGTACGTGAACAATACCGCGAGCTTACCACTAGGCCAAAGGCTTTGCATCAGGCCACTCACCCCCCTCCCATCATGTACTTGATTGTGAAGTTTATGGCATCAGGACTAATCACAGCGAAACCATTACATTGAGACGGTAACGTCTCATCACGTGACCTTACCCGTCACTCAGATGTAGGCGGATACCGTTGATATCAATACCAACGGTCCGTCTGTGGACGGAGAGTGGACGGCAACGTCCTTCCCCTCCGTCGCTCTGTCACGTCTTTAAACGTTATAATCCGTCAGTCCGGGAAATCTACGGTTAAAGGCGGTTCGCTTTTTACCGTATCGTACCGTCGGTACGTAAGGTTGGATTTCTTGCTACCGGTACTACAGCGGTACCGCTTCTACTTTCTATCCATGCAGCTTTATCGTATACGTGCACCATCCCATTCAGGGTTAGTTCTTCAAAAAACCATATACAAATACAAATGCATATAAAAAGGAAGAGCAAGTGTCAGTTTTGCTTGGTCTCCACATTAGGCAAAAAGCCGGATTCCGTTCTGTTGAAAGATAATTATGTGTAGCATCAATCATGAATGCATGAACCACAGAAGTACTTGCTTACACATTTGCGCCGGTATTGACAATCTGCGCGCGATGACACTGGCACAAACGTGGAGCCACTCACGTCATCAAACGTTCATCTTGTGTAAAAAGTCACAGATGAGGAAAAAAGTGACCCTTGTACATACCTCATTGCGTTCCAAAGCCAAAAAAAATAAAGGTGGCTGGGTAGAGGAAATACAATTAAATAACGTACCAATAATACGTTACACCTACTAATATGTGTTCGCGTTACAACCTATTCCTGTAGATGGAAGAAAAGTGGTTGTGATATCTTCGACACCCCAAAAATGGCACTTACGCAGCACTCATGTCATGAAGTTTTGACAACGCACCATTGCCCGATAACAGCGAGGACAAATAGATCCTTACATGTTTGTTTTACATCACCCTGATATACTTACTTCTCATCTGTACGACAACAGGTTCACCCTGCTCGCGTCACAACGTCCCTGTAAACCTGTCCATCTCTGTTGAATATTATGATGCATGGTCTTGGTATCTTCCCTACATCGGATCTCCAATCGGAATGCAACAGCAAATAGCGGTCTGATCTACCCATCTGCTCGATTTCAAAAAGTTGCCAACAAAAAGTTATGACGCGCAAGTCACACGATATCTAAAATTACACATATTTTAATTTCTTAAATACGGATGATAACTTACAGATGGAACAGCATTACAGGGAATACACAAAAGAATGCACATTATTATTATTATTATTATAGAATACATGAACATACACTGATCACAAAGAAAAAAGTTAAACACCTAGCCTACCTACAAAAGAGTCAATGAACTATCTCTCGCCCCATAATGGACCTAGCCACTGACCTAACCAGAGAGATGCTGAGGTGACCATAAATGTCTCTGACAACAGTAGACTTCGATCGACCCTGATGCAGGGCCAGCAAAGTGGCCAAGCGAGAAAAAACGCCTTGTGCCTCTCTTCCCCAATTGCCAAATGTTTCCACTGCAAGAGGAATGCATGACCATCCAAGTGCTTGGCACCTAGCATCATTAGCTGCATGCTTCCTTGTCTCAGCAGCCAAGGCTGCTGCTCCTTCATTGATACTGGCCTCATTCAGGGTGACCGGGGTAAGAGGAGAGGTAACAGTGACGTCAAAAGCAGCTGGCTTAGCCCTATCCCATCCATCAACCAGCACATCAGCAGGTCGTGTATAATTGTGAGTTCCCAAGAGCCCTCTACCAACTTCAATTCGTACAGATAGGTGGGCACGACGGCAAAAGTCAGCAATGATGTTTCGCAGGCGGTTGTGTCTAATGACCACATCACCCCCATGTCTGCACGAAACCGCATGATGGCCAAGTGGGTCCAAAGCAATGTCTGGACAGAAAGGGCAAGAGGATCTAGCAGTAAAGTTCATGCCAAGCCACCATATCACTGCTGTATGGAATTCAGAAGAGTCAAGATGCAATCCAAGGCCAACAGAAGGAACAACTGACAACCAAGAGCTAGCATGAGCAGCGGAAGAAGAAAGAAGACGTGCCTTGTTAGCAGGAGAAGAGGCCATCATAATTGAGTGAAAAAGATGACTGTCTAATTTCCTGGACAAGGCATGCTGGGAAGGAGGAGAGGATAAAGTAGCTTCTAAAGTGATGACATCACTAGTGGATACAAGAGTGTTGAACCTTGAAATAGCACTCACTAAATGCCTGTTGCTAGCCCTACCAATGCCTGAGCAAGATAAAGATGCGATGAAAGCAGCACAGCCATGGTGAGAAAGAGAACGAAAACCTAAGCCTCCAAAACTCAGGCTAAGTTGTGCTTGCTGCCAATGAACATCAGGAATGTCGACTGCCAAGCATGAGGAGAAACAAATCCTTACCTCTTCATCAAAGGACTGTAGGGAATCTGCGGAAATGCTTGGAGGAGTGGTTCTTGCTAAGTGAACAAGTTTGCAGAAACTGCCACATATCGTAAGGAGAGATGATGCCACATGGAGATCCGCTGCAGCTACATCCACCAAAGCTGATAGTAACCCCTTAGCTTGGGAAATTTTCTCACAAATGAAACGGGTGCAATGTAGGTAATCACCTATTGGAGTCCCAAGTATGTCAAGGTTAGGTAGGAGTGAACTTCTCACAGAAGGAGGGAAAGCAGTGTTGCCCATCCTACCAAACAATTCACATTTAGTCAAATTGATATGGATACCCAGAACAGGGCCCAACTCCTCTAACAGATGCACCGCTCGAAGCACTGCAGGACGGCTACCTGCAAGAACCCCATCATCGAGGTACCAGGCCTGTAACAGTAAGCTAAAACATTCATCATCTGCATCAATTGTAGACACCAGCTTGTGGAGAGCTAAAGAAAACAACAGAGGGCCCAGGGGATCACCCTGTTGCACTCCACATTCTGAAGTGATTTTGCCAAGAGGGTGACATAACAGAGGATGGGACCCATAGCAGTATGAAACCCATGGGAGTAACTCAGGGTAGAAAGTGGCACATTCTTCAAGGACTGTCTGTCTTGAGACTAAATTAAATGCGTTTTTCATGTCCACCTTGAAACACACAAAATCCTCATCCATCCAGTGCTCCTCCAAACACTCTCTAACCTGATGTATGACCTTCTCTGCACCCGCCCTACAGGCCACTCCATACTGCAAAGGGTGAAAGAAATCTGCAAACTTATCCTTCAGGATGGCACAAACACATTTTCCAGCCAGCCTCCTGAGTGTCTCTCCCACAGCAATTGGCCTTAAATCACGAGGGCAACCCTCTTTGATTTTGTTCAGAGCAATAAGCCCAGCACCAGCAACAAATCTGGCGATAGAAGGTGGGGCTTTTCCTGTTAAAAGAATGTTCACTACCTGAAGAAGTAAGGGGCAAATAGGTGTGGGAAGTGGGATGCTAGCCGCCTCCAGCAAATGTTGCACACGCAGACCCGAGGGCCCTGCAGCTGCATCCTTGGGGAAGGAGTGCAGAATAGATAAGATGTTAAAATCCTGATCCAATGTAACTGGTACAGAGTGAGTCGCAGGGACTAAAGGGACTGGGCCACTGGGGTGTTTAGCTTTCAAAAGCTCCCATGTTGTTTCATTATTTGGGGCAATGCCATCCGATTGCAAGACACGACAAGCTTTCCCCATCATCCCTGATCTACCCAATGATACAGCTTGGTTAATTTTTTTGGAATGCTGGTTACTTGAAGATCCACTTTTGCCTTCATTTTGACGAAGTACCCGTGATTTAGCTAAGTTCCAGAGAGATGTAAGGTCATTTTCAATCCACATGTTGCAAAGTGTGTCAATTGAGAGGGGTCTGTCATGAAGTCCCCTCCGCCGTGATGAGGGGAGAACACACTTAGGAAGCATGAATAATTTCAGCCATGCTTCTTCGGAGTTCTCCCGAATAATACTCCTCAGTGCAGATGATAGAGCTCGGGCAAAGGCAGGCCGAGACTTGGAGGGTATGAAACGAAGAGTGGACTGATTAAGGAGAAAAACATCTTCAAAGCTAGGCAAGCTCGAGACTGAGGAATTATCTGCACCTACACCTTCGATGGAAGAGGGAGGCACTCTGATTGCATAGCTTCCTGCTCCTGCGCCAGAAGTCTCACCACCACCCCCAGTACACTTTCTGGAGTGAGAGGAAAATCGCGAATTAGAAATGATATGGCGACAGTGGCTACATATGAAGGAATTCTGCTCCACTAGCCAGGTTCTGGGAACTTCACCGGGATAAACTCCCTGGGCGTGGAGTAGCATATGAGATCGCCACATAGTTGGGGCAATGTATTCAGGACAGTCTTCGACAATACAACGCTGTCGGTGTCGCCTGTTAGAGGCTTGAATCTGTTGAGAGCAAGCATGGAAAGAGGGACCAGCCGTGGGAGAAGCACATCGCTGAGAATCGTGTGAATCAGCAGGTGCAGCGGGTGAGACGGGTGATAAAGAAGGTGATGATGAGGCGGGCAGCTGCTGTGAGAGGGCTGGGGGCAAAGGGAGGTCAGTCAGCTGCTGTGAAAATGGCTCTGGACGATCGGGCGATGATGAAAAAGGTTGCGGAATAGCGTTAGAAGGTAGCGTCCGCACTTGTGGTGCCGTGATCAATGCGTGAGGCGTCTGCGGTTGCGGAGACGGAGTTGGTTCAGGCCAATATGAATATGACGGTTGCGGTATAGGGCTCGAGGACTCGGAAAGAAAATGAGAGGGATGAGACGATGAAGTAGAGGCCTGGTGTGAGGTAGAGGGGAGGGGAGATGAGTGGTCTGATGACAAAACCGGAGCCAACGGCCCTGAAGGCACTTGCAGCTGCCGTAAAATTGGCTGTGACGATGACAGCTGCCTTGGGCCAGGAGAGCAAGCGGTGGATCCTGGAAGCGGTTGCGATGATACCATCGTCAGCGTCGAGGTGCTGTCATGAAAGAGCGTCGGTCTATTAGAACACTTACCATGTTTTGCAGGAAGGCAACACGTGCAGGCTCGTCCAGCCTTCGCACACGCGCAAAACTTGCAACGAGCGTTGATACCATTGCAGCGGCAGCAGGGAGGCGCCCGCTTCGGTCTTTTTGGGCTGGAGTCCTGGGACTGGTTGCGGTTAGGCATGGGTAGGCCTAAACGAAACCACCATGTACCAACGACATTATTTATTTTTAGGGTAAAACATTCTGTAACAAATCTGATAAACATAAGTGTAACCAAAAGTGTACCGGTCTTGCCAAAAGTTTGCCGTGTTGAGCACTAACATTTTAATGGCTATGTTTTTATAGCAGCGGGTCCTTGTACTAAACGCGCTGTTGTCCTTCACTTTTCGTCCAATAATACAACTTAATTTCAGACGTATACCAGAATCTGATAGCTGTATATTCATACATTACCTAAAATTGATCGGTCATATTAGCACCTTGTACACGTGGCTCCAAAGCACGAACGACAGAAATGGAGGAATGTCATGAAAACCAGATTTTGTTCAGCGATTCAACCACAGTTGCTGATGATGATGGCGGCAAAACTATCGATGCGGTCTTACTCTACCTCACAGAATCGAGAAACCCTAGCGGTTCCAGCGACATATTTAAAGGGCAATCAGAAGGAAGGCAGCGATGTGTGTAGTTCGAGATGGTGTTCTGTACGTCCAAAAGAAGAAAAAGAACGATCACGTAAGTGTATAGGAAGACAATTAAGGTTCCTCCAGCATTAATTCATGACTGTATGGTGACTGCAGGTACTGGAATTGAGGTTTGTAAGAACTCGAGAGGAGCAACTTAAAATTTTAGCAGCATGCCATCATGATCCGACTGCTGGACATATGGGTTTGAAGCGAACAATTAAAAGAATCACTGAACGCTACAAATGGAATGGGATAGTCAAAGATGTACAAGAAATGGTACGTTAATATGCATTACCATTCTTGGATTACCGATGCCTAATGTGGGGGTGTGGGGTGTGGGGGTGTGGGACGGGGACTTGAGGTGCGAAGCAGTTTAGCTTTGGTGTTAGGAACAGCATGCACCTACCTGCAGGAGACTAGCTGATTGGGGCTCAGCAGTAAGGCGGTAAGGGGATGGTTAAAGGACATGCTGTCATGTCACTAGCCACGGTTGATGTGTGAAATAGACGCAAATTTAGTGTGAAACAAATATGGAAGGGGCTGGGGGGGGGAGGAGGAGGGAGGGTATAATTGTAATATAGCCCAAGCTGCTACTCAGCTTCCATATGCGCTTTTATGTTCGTGCCAGTTATCTATCGCAGTTATCTATCAGAAATGTTCTTTTGTATCCATTTTTATTCTCAAAGATTCGCTCATGTGATGCCTGCCAACGAGTGAATAGAAAAATGGTCATCTCAACACCACAGTTACATCCAATACCAGTGAAGGCTCCATAGTATCATATTGGGATTGATTTCATCAGCCCAGTGAATCCTACGTGAAGCCAGGGGAACCGGTATATTTTAACAATCAGTGACTACTTTTCCAAATTTGTTGAAGCAGTACCTCTGCCTAGTAAAAATGCTGATGGCGTTTCTAATGTGCTGTTTACGGTATATTACTGTATAAATTGTGTCATTAACATGATTGCAAATTGCCTCACACATATCAGGTCTTTATGAGGATGGGAATTCCAAAGGTTTTGACCTCTGACAATGGGAGTGAATTTAGAAATGATCTTGAGATGAGATTGGCAAAGGCTTTAGGAGTAAAAAGGATATACACTACACCTTACCATCCACAGGTTAGTCAGTACTTAAGTGCATGCTTCACAATTTCATAATTTCTAACTTGTACTGTTATTTTACTTTGTTTTCTTTACTACATTAATCAATTTTTTCTACTCAAGTAATGTTATAGTTTAACAGCACCTGCAAGATGAAATATTTCTATCTGTATTTAAGGGTAATGGACTTGACGAAAGATTCAATCAGACACTCCAAAACATGTTGGTAAAGTTCATTATGAATAAGAAAGATGTGTGGGATGTCTTTTTGGACACTTGTGTATATGCGTACAATACATCCGTCCACGAGTCAACTTCATTTTCACCTATTGAGGTGATGTTTGGGCGCAGAGCCTTTATGCCAGTAGATATTGAAATTGACAAAGAAACTCCCATAATCAATAATGAAGCTACATCAGGAGCAGATATTGAGAGATTAAGTGAGCAACGTCTTAAAACACTCACTATGGCACAAATGCTTATTCAGAAAGCACAGAAGAAGCAAAAAGATGTTTACGACCAGAACATTCACTACCCAATTCTTTTTCAATAAGTGAATTCGTACTTAAAAATGACTTTAAACGAAAAAAGAGGGCTGGAGGGAAATTGGAAACACGATATGCTCGTCCTTACATGATAATGAAGATCCATGGGAAGGATTTTATAGGCTAAAGCAAGTGGGAAATGGAGAGTGTGTTGTTGAAAGGATAAATGGTGCACATCTTAAGCCTTATCAAGTAGCAAATGAGAGTAGTGAAGTGAGGAATACAGTGGAAAAGGGAAAGGTTTGTAATAAAGATTTGGATAAACAGCAATCAGAAGAGATTGAAGTAGACAAACTGGATCATGACATACTATGGGAGCAGTTGTTTTCATCAAACCTTATGCGATTGTGGAGGACTGGTGCAATGTGAATTGCTGTATGACTCTAAGGAAGATGACGAAGCGTTTGTAAGTTGTGAAATGTATACTGGTATTGATATTACATATATCTATTATCTTTTTTAATGCAGGAGATGTTACAAGACTTTAAGGCAGGGGAATTTGCACTTAGCCAGGACACAACTGTCTCTTTATGGAAAGAATACAGAATTTGGTATTGTGAAATTCCATTGCAAGAGACATGTGGAGGTAGTTTTGTTGTCATTGATGAAGATTTGTATGAAGAATTAGATGCATTTAAGAAAAAATTGTACTCATACGTGGACAAATCATTCAGCATTGTCAAAGCACAAGAGTTACTTCATGTATGGTGTACATCATGCAGGATAACTCTAAAGTCACTGCATTTGCTAGGAAGTACATACTTTCTAATGTCACCATTACACTTGGATGCATTTTGTCAGTGGTGATTTCTAAAGGAAAAGTGTTCACTTGTAAGGAAAGCTTTGACATCAACTTGCTTATGGAACATGAAGAACAATCTTCACACCTCATGGATGTTATTGTAGATCAAGTTGACAATGAAAGTGAAACTACTATCAAGTATTGGCCAGTATGTGAAGATTGGCAAAAATCAAGTGTCAGATGCTTGGGATGAAGTTTGTCAGAGGAAACATCAGTCATGTACCAGAACCCTGTGCGTTTAGCACTTTCCACCAGCCTGCTGTCACAGGAAGAACTCTAGGTGATGGTAACTGCTTTGTTTGGGTCCTGGCACATGTGGTAACTGGATCACAAGAAGATCATTATAAACTCAGAGTAATCACAACATCATACATGCAACACAATGCTGAAGATTTATCTTGCTATCTTGAAGCAAACGATTGTATGGAGGATTATTTAGTGAGATCAGACATGCAGAGTCCATCTGTATGGGCAACTGAGAAGGAAATATTTGCAGCAGCGTACATGCTAGCAACGCCTATATTTGTATTCAGCAAATGTGGACACAGGTACAAGTGGCTGCAATTCTCTCCTGTCTCTGAAGATATCAGTGCCACTGAACACTCCAAAGAGGCTATTTTCCTTATTAACATTTCAAACCACTATGAGACTGTTAGGCGAATGTAGCATTATTTCAATTGTGTATTCTCCCTGAATTAATGAAATTGTTGCATTTAGTAACACTGGCGATGAGTGGTATTAGCAGTGCCTGGATGACTGCGAAATGATAACTGTATACTTTGCTGTACATACGTGGATTCTATTACATCCCAACCAGCACTCGGCTTATCAGCAAATGCCGGATCTGTTGCTGCAGACGGCCCATAAAGAACAGCTGACATTGAAATGCAACCAATAGATTATGTCTGTGCTCATTTGTTGTACTACTGCATGTGTTACTATTTGGGAGAGACATTTGAAGTATGGTTCAGCTTAGCTTCATTCAAACGCAGCTATCAGATTCTGGTAAACGTCTGATCGTTATAACTACATTAGTTATTGTTGGACGAAAAGTGAAGGACAACAGCGCGTTTAGTACAAGTGCCCGCTGCTTTAAAAACATAGCCATTAAAATGTTAGTGCTCAACACGGCAAACTTTTGGCAAGACTGGTACACTTTTGGTTACCAAAATTGTACCGGGGCGGTACACTTTTGGCAAGGCCGGTACACTTTTGGCGACCAAAATTGTACCGGGGCGGAACAAATTTGGTAACCAAAAATGTACCGCCCGGTACAATTTTTGCGTGACAGTACACACACACACACATACACACCATGGCTTTGTCAACTTTGGTCATCAGAACCAGAGGACCAAAGGTAATTCTGTGAGTGCAGTGACATAAAGGAACTTTATCTAAGTGCTTCTATACTATAGCCTCACCAGTCCACCCCTTCCTATGCCAGTCCATTCCAATTGTGTACACACACCCACACACCATGGCTTTGTCAACATTGGTCATCAGAACCAGAGGACCTAAAGTAATTTAGTGAGTGCAGTGACATCAAGGAACCTTATCTGAGTGCTTCTATACTATAGCCTCACCAGTCCACCCCTCCCTATGCCAGTCCATTCTACTTGAGTACACACACCCACACACCATGGCTTTTTCAACTTTGGTCATCAGAACCAGAGGACTGTGAGTGCAGTGACATCAAGGAACCTTATCTGAGTGCTTCTAT
Organism: Ephydatia muelleri; assembly: GCA_013339895.1. NCBI lineage: Eukaryota > Metazoa > Porifera > Demospongiae > Spongillida > Spongillidae > Ephydatia > Ephydatia muelleri. The sequence goes on along the minus strand of JABACO010000001.1, from coordinate 32,980,665 downwards.
ACTATAGCCTCACCAGTCCATCCCTCCCTATGCCAGTCCATTACGCACATGTACACACACACACACACCATGGCTTTGTCAACTTTGGTCATCAAAACCAGAGGACCTGGGGTAATGCTGTGAGTGCAGTGACATCAAGGACCTTATCTGAGTGCTTCTATACTATAGCCTCACCAGTCCATTTTGCTTGTGTACACACACACACACACACACACACACACACACACATACACACACACACACACACACACACACACACACACACACACACACACACACACATACGAGGGCTTTGTCAACTTTGGTCATCAAAACCAGAGGACCTGGGGTAATGCTGTGAGTGCAGTGACATCAAGTGACCTTATCTGAGTGCATCTATACTATAGCCTCACCAGTCCATCCCTCTCTATGCCAGTCCATTTCGCTTGTGTACACACACACACACACACACACACCATGGCTTTGTCAACTTTTTGTCATCAAAACCAGAGGACCTGGGGTAGTGCTGTGAGTGCAGTGACATAAAAGGACCTTATCTTATCCCAGGCCATCTTGAAAGTACTGGCTATCTGATCTTCAAATCTATATCAATGAAATTAAACAGCTTCATAAAGAAGATTTGTACTGGCCTTTTCTAGAATGTTCTGACATGGTACACAATTCTCACCCATATCATCAATTTGACATTAGGAACATTCCTCCCATTTACAGGTATTAGAAGTGTTTTACTTTATTCTTCAAGAACTTGACTGTGATGTAAAAAAAAAAAACAGACTGCATTGCTGTTGTCTTTATTAAACAAGTGTGTAGTTCGGCCAGAGGTGAGTTAATGTATCAATGGTAGAAAATAGAACATAAATCACAATGTGTAAATTCTATACATTTCCAGATTGTCGTAGCTATGGATACATTTAACCTTGAGAGAAAGAAAGCAATAAAACACTTCCTTAATCACACACTACCAACTGTTTTCTGTTTACAATAATGTATGGTGTTAGTAACTAACCATGTTGGTTGGCTGGCTGGACCAGCTTGCTTAAATACATTTTTATCATGTTATTACTTTAAACAGCAAGTATAATCAATACATACAACATGCAAACACGTAGCAATACAGCAAGTGCAAGTGCAGTATAATACTTTACAAGTTTCGTTACTCCAATTGTGCCATTTCTGTGCCTGCCAGGCTGGCCACTAATCATCAAACCATTAAAAACTGCAGTACAAGATAAGCTCAGCGGAGACGTCATATAACTTATGAATACACTCAGCCCTTGAGCAAAAGTTAGCACCTCAAGTGTTAAACGAATTACGAATGATAGGCTGTGGAATGTTAGGCTAACTTCAGCGCGGTGGTTCGTTGAGCCAGAGATAATATATAGAGGGATTGGAAGGGTTCAGTTCAGTTGTTTCCTAAGGGCTTTAGATTTCTGTGTTGTCTTCTTTTGGGTGATTTTGTATTCTTCCACCCATGCACCAGCCAAACTGACCTGCAATGTTGGATAGAATAACTTCACAATGCATATGCCGAATAGTGCATCTGCCATGTGGATCGGTAGTATCCAAGAAGCTGACACTTTTGCCTATTTTAAAAACACATGTAAAGTGCATGGATGTTCAGGAGCACCAGTATTTGTGTAACATACCACTGCTGATGTGTAAAGATGAAGACCCAAGTTCTTCCATAGTTCCACCAAGCCAGAATATGGGCTACCACTACAAAACCTTGCCGCGCCCAAAAACTCCATAAGTTTAAAGACATCCTCTACTACTTTGACAGGGTATGCATGGCAAGTTGAACAAAACAGGAGAATTACTGGGGTTCAATGTCTTTGATGAAATTGTAGTCCATTCCAGTGTTGCATTGAAAGCTATTGACAAAGTGACACTTGGACGGCAGACTTCTTGCAGCCCTACTTTGCACAAACACAACGGTGTCATGGAGGCTATAACCCACTGTGGTGGCAGTTTAAGAATGCTCAATCGGTGTGAGAGCAAATTCATAGATGTCACTAGGCCATTCATATATAGGTAATGACACAGTAAGCTGAGAGACAGGCTGATCAATATGACCAGAGTGCTGCAGAGCATTTGACAAGGAAGGTGAACAAAGAAGACCTGGATGCAGCTGCACAGAAACAGCAGCACATGGAATAGAGACAGTGAGGACTTTGGGTTTCTGCCTTTCCAGACTCTTTTTTCTTCGGCCTAACCTTAGTTTTCTCCTGCTCATGTCTGCTAAAAGCATCAGGACAATAAGTAAATCACTTTAGTCAGTAACGGACATGTACACCCCCCCCCCCCCCGCCCACCCTGGCCCAATGCACGTAGAATATTAATTTGTGATATAGATAGCGGCAAATTTTGTAGCCAGAAAACGCACCCCAAAATTAAGAGAACCTTACTAAGACACACTTTAGGCCTTGCACTATTAGGAAAAAAATACTGCGATTGCTTTGCTCTTTAACTTACAAAGATACTGTCCCGTAATCATAAAGGGTCAAAACCCATGGAAGTCCACTTAGGACTGTTCCTTAGGATTAAAAAACATCCTAAAACACAATACGAACGCAGTTAATCATTTCTAGCACAAATGCAAGACCATAGCGTCGCTACGCAAAGAGCTAACCCCAACGAAAGAAAAAAAATCATACCTTTTCTACTTTGACACCGTAAAACCGTCGCGGCAAAGCTGAATTACAGCATAAAGTATATTTATAGTTTCAACTAGATTCACTGGGCCATCGATTTGTAGCATCAGCTGAATATTACGGCGTACCTGTAAGGAGATTCAAGCGAAAGTTCTTCCCAAAAATCCACCCCTTTTCACAAGTTCGGAGGTGCGATTATCACTACCTCGTGCAGAGGTATAGCGCACGTGATTCGCTTCCAATCCCTCTATATATTATCTCTGGTTGAGCCTGGTGGTAAGGCGACCAGCGAGCTTAGAAAAGCCGCCACTGCTGCAGCACCCCAACACCCATAGGTCTCGACCACAAGTGGGATGCACACCCAACCCAGTTCCTCACACTTCCTGTCATTATATTTATGCTTTCTGTTCTCGGCCACAAGGGCTGCCGAACCTGCCGTCATGCATGCTTCTAGCAAAACACTTGGATGCAGCGTGGACGTGACGGACAAGTCAAAGACAGCAGGTTTGTCAAGGTCCCAGTTAGGGACAAGAACATCTGCAGGGCGGGATTAGTGGATTGGTGTACTCAGCCCCACAGCCCATCTATGTGACTGTCTGATATTCTGACAAATGAAACAATTTTATTAATCACGTACCCAGACCATACGATGGTGTGTCGAAAATAATTAAAGAACCAGATTATCATTATCCATCCCAATGTACACTGCTCGGTTCTAGATCTAGTATTAAAACTGCGCAATAATTATCATATGAAATTTATTGTTTTATTCATTTATTTATTTTATTTTTTATCTCTACGTGTATCAAAAATGATGACCGCATTGAGAACTGTTTTATTCATATATGCTACCAATAATGCATTAAGCATACCTGGTCCATGCAGTGTTAGACACTTCAATGATGGGACTAAGACGTATACTGCAAAAGTGTCTAGAAACATTATTTAAAATATCAATGAGGTACATGTATTGATGCCGTTTTGAAATAGTTCCATTTTAATTCTGCTACATGTACTTCATCGATGATGGAGATGTGATCAGCTGTCTGCACTGTTGTCCTAAGCCAATGTTCTCCAGACAGTAAAGTTAACGTGTACATCAGTGGTATTGTATTGTATGACAATGAAGTTTCATGCATCCTTTGGACTAAACAACCGCTCCACTCCCTGGATGATTAGTCTTTCCGGCAGGGTTGGCCATTGGGATGCAGCTCTTTGTTTGACCACTAACCTTCCGGTTTATTCAGAATACCAGACGAAGCGTTCAAGGGCGAAACGGTTGTTTAGTCTACAGAACACTATGGAACCTCAAAGCCATGTTATTTAATTTATTGTATAGTGTTTAAGAATATGACCAATCCAAAGCAGTGCACATTACTGAATACGAATTAACACTACGTCCGCGAGTAAACTGGGTCCCCAAATAAGGGGGAAACTCAAAACCTAAAAGATCCGCTAGCAATAGAATCACAAGTACTGGTTGTAAAATAAGTAGAGTAGCCTTTTAGATTATAATTTATGAGAGCTGTAACTGTTACGGTTTAGATACATAAACTTTTAATAAAATAGTGCGGTACTCAAAAGGGCATTAGCAAAACTCGATTTTGAGTGCTAATTACTTTATACAATCACGTAACAGGCTCTAAGGAAGACATTAAAGGATCATTTAAGAGAGAAATATCATGAACCTTATGATCGAGGTCAGACGGCACACACAGGTTAACCGATCAATTCCTTAATGAACTAGGGGTCCGCTTTCCGTGATAGAGAGTCCTTTCGTCTACAAGCACAACTATTACCTTGATGTTTAGTTAGCTATATGTAGTAAAATCACCAGAAACAAAGTAATCAAGCTACTTCCGCATGAAAGTGCAAAATTGATTGAGATATATTTTTAAAACATTATAAATATAGTCGTACATGTATATCTATGCAAAGTTAGCTGCACATGAATGGAACTACTATTAGTCCCGTCCTCTTGTTTGTTACTCCTGAATCCCCTCCCCCGTCGAAATAATCAGTCGTAATTAATCGCGGTAGAGCGCCCCTATTGGTAAACGGATTCATAAGAATTGCGGGTTTTCCCCCGGTATTCCCCCCACTATTATTACGTTGCATAGCATCAATTGATAACATGGCCTTCCTCATCCAAACACTTGCGGGAGCTTCTGTTGGGGCTTCAGGCGGTTATTCTGCAGCTAAATCAGGCGAGTCATTGTCAGCGAAATCATCCAACTGCAGTGCCGCATCGATTGTCGACGCTTCGAATAGTGAGAGTGGCGTCTTTCAAGCTGCAAAGAAGGCATCTGTACTCTTACTGGTTACTTCGATCATTGTAGTGCCGCTGGCATTACCATACGTAGACGTGATTCATAATTACCCACTGCTCTTCGCAACAACTTTCATAGGAGCGTTCATGTGTATGTTCGTGTTCGTATACATATGCAATCACAAGACCACAGGTACCCTCGCCTCCAAGAGGAATTTCTTCTCCATTCGGTCACTGAACACCGAATATAGCAGGCGGAATCTCCGTAATTGTTTCACGAGAACGCTTGACATTCGCGGACCATATAATGTTTGTTTGGATAACACGAGCTATCACTGGATATTGTTGTTCAAACCAATGGATCGCCGCCTGAATTGGCTTCCAATTCTATCCATTGAAATAACAACCGATGACGAACACAAATCTATTATTCCTGTGATGAAGAAATACAAGGAGCTGCCGACTCCGGTTTGTTATAAGGGATCGGTTGAAATTTCCATGTGTGAACTGTGCGCCATTGGAGATCGCGTTTTGTCGAAAATGGAGAGCTATGAACTAACAACTCGCAATTGTCAAACGTTTTGCAATGCTATACTGGTAGAACTAGGTCTGACGCCGGAGCGCACCACTGTTGAGACAGTGAAGAGTGCGGCAAAGATCGGTGGAGTTGTGGTGACCGCCGCGGCCGTGGCATCTATGTGTACCGTCATGTGAAGCATATCAAGTTGTAAATGCATGTGAAGTAGAAGACAAACAGTAAATGTTTGCAATGTAGTGCAATGTGTTTAGTGGTATAGAGAATTTGAACATAGCTATATGGGTGCTAGTGGAGGATACATTACGGCCTACTCTGTACATCGAAACTCTAGCGCAGTTTTTTGATTGCATTGTATCTTCCATTGCAAAGTAAAGTAGTGGTTTTATATTATGTGTTGTAATGTGGACCGCAAAAATAAAAAAAAGTGTGAAGGTAACCCGTTTTGTGGTGTGACGGCTCCCAGCCAATAGGCACTCCAAATCAGGTGTGACTTTCACACCGAATATATAAACGGGTGAAATCACTCTTAAAAAAGACACCGTCTAATGGGTGATTTTATTTCATCGTGGGAGCCAGTATTAATACTCAGAATTATAATTATATAAAGTCAATCTGACAGGACTCCTGGTGTAAGATTAGTTTAGAATTTTGTCCTTACCAAACAAAAAACTACAAGGAGCTAGCCTAGTAGTAAGTATTGTAATCTAATTAAACGTAAACGGTCTATGATGAAAAATAATGGGTCGGCCTAGCCTCTGAACAAAGTCGTGATACCATGCGGAGAGCAGAGCCTGAAAAGAAACGAACCGCTGAACGTGAAAAGTATCGAGCAGTCGAGCGAACCAGAAAAGAAATGGACCGCTGAACGTAAAAAGTATGAAGCAGAGCCAGAAAAGAAACGGGTTGCTAAAAGGCAACGGTATTGGAAGAGTTCTGAACCTGCATGGCGAAGAGAGTGCGATACGGTAAGGCTAAATATACACTGTATGAAATGCCATCGAAAGAGTACTACCGATAAAGTCACCCCCAAATGTATGTCGTACACGTACATGTACCGGTAGCTACTGTATGTACCTACTGTTACCATTAATATTATGCTCTTACTACGCGATGTGTGACCATGATCGACGTTGCACTAAGGTGATCCTATATACCACCAACTTTCTCATAGAGAATGTTTTTAGTTACTTGTATGCAATGTATCCCTCATTTGTCATGCAACATGGTCCAATATTTACATCATGATTTGAGCCACCTATCGGTTTAATTTCTTTTACCAAAAAGCTATGCTAATGCCATCCACATCGCAGTCTGAGTATATACTGCATGTACCCACCCATAAGGTAGTCGGCAGTGTTGGTCTGGCCATTGTTTATCTGGGGGTGGTGGGGATAACACTTATTTCACATGAATACTTCCTCTCTGCACCACAAATTAACATAATTTACTCATGGGGTTATAATAAGGAGAGTGAGAGGAGGAGGGAGTGCATCAATTCCCATGGAAACCCTTTCTCGTCTAGAAACTAAACTACTCTCTTTAGGCGACTAATTATCAATCTGGACGAGAGGAGTTTGTGTTTTGCGCGGCGTGAGACCAATGTCATTTTGTGCTCTTGTAAACTTGGTCTGGGGAAAAGATGTGTAGACAAGTGGCTCTGCCATTTCACGCAATCAACCAGAGAAGTATTGCTCAAGTTACTGTAATAGTTTTAGAAGAGCTCTACTTATTTTCAATATTGGAAACACAACATTTACAATTAAAAGCTTCTGGATCTCAGTCCCAGACTTGATATGGGAGCTTAAAACACAACACAACATACAGCCTAGCTATGTGAGAGGTGACACCCCTCCTGCACCCTCCCCAATCGCACTCCACAAATATAGGATTAATTTATTTCTCTTCCAACCACGTTGCCGTATATGTACTATCTTGTACTGACTGCTCATGTAATAAATATAATTTCAAACAATAATACTAAATGATCTACAGGGCATTAGTTACTCTCTCCAGAACACAATCATGCTCACAAGATAATCATCACAATATCCATATTACAATGCGCAATATACATGCATACCCTCTTACCCAAATCTTTGACATAGTACAGTTCGCAGTTATATGTCCAATCTGATCCCCCGGGTTAAGTATCTACATGTATCATGTGTTTTCATTAAAAAGAACATTACACATTCAACAGTACATAATATTACTACATGCATCTAGTAGATGTATGTATAAAAATGTTCTTACTGAGATACACATTACTAGTTGCTTAATAGACTCTATTCTTCATCATCATCATGATCACCATCATCTTCAGAAATCGTCATAATTGTCTTGCTCATCATCATATGGATCGTAATCTCCTTGATCTTCTTCATACTCATCCTCTTCATCATACAGATTTCGGTGTTCCTCACAATCCAAATCGTGATCTGTTTATTGAATTATTTATAGTTATCAGTTTAATCATTATTTTTCAATTTCAAAAGTACATTTCATTGGTTTTAAAGGTCATATTATGATTTGGTTTGTCTTATATTTCATCAAAACCCTATCCCTCAATCTCTAATTTAAGTTAATTGATCTATTATTATTTTCAAAGTTTATTTACCAGAAGCGTTTAATGAGATACATCATTTCTATATTACTGTTTATATTAAATCTTACAAAAGCAGCTCACAATAACCTATAAACTTCCAAAAAGATTTAACCCTGACTATGAAGTCATCAAAAAACATGGGACCCGGATGATCGGATCATTTCGCTAGTTGTTGTAAACGAATAAGAAAGAGAAAATTACCATGCACTGTCATCATTGTTTTATGTCGTAAAACGCATGGTTGTAGAAAACAAAAGCGTATTCTCGTCATCGTCCCCAGTCCTAGAATATTCCTCCTTTTCTCCTACTTGACCACGCATAACTCGGGATAGGAATATTTTAATTGAATGAAAATTTCACCAATAGCTTCAGAGTTGGTAGGAAGGGTGCCCTCCATGATCAAATAGTCGATGCAATAATTTGGTATTATAATATTAGATTTGGGCCGTACTAAACGCTACTCGTATGATTACAAAAGGTAGAATCTTGACAAGTTTAGAATTATCAAAAATACAGGAACAGAAGCAAATGATTTACTAATCAACTATATGACGTATAATTAGATAACTAAAATAAATGTATAAATGGGCCTAACGCATGTTTCTTTTAATTCTTTGTTATTCATATTCTAAAAGTCTGAAATGTTCTCTACACATTGCTTCTATCGCAGTATCTGTCATGGAGTTGTAAGGCACTGAATTTTTAATCAGCCATGCATTTGAACGGAAGCGTTACATTACTATTGCGCGTACTGGAAATTTTATAATGTATGCGTTAGGTCCCATTTCGCTGAAACGACCCAGATAGTGACCAACTAGAGAAAACTGTTTGGTGTTTCAATCGTTCCAATTGGACATTAGCTGGACATTGCGTCAGCATTCCTTTTGTCAATGATATTACATGTACGTGATGCAGGAATAGACTTTAATTCCACTCTACGTCTACCTATCATATGCATGCAGTTATCGCAAGTCTGACGTAGGGTTTAGCCCATTGTTATTTCGTGATGTGCGATTAACTTAAAGGTGATCACGTGATCACAGCAAAAAAACGCGTAGAATCAATTCTTGATTTTCAATTGATTTGTCACTTACATTCTGGTACAAAATGTTTACATACCTGGTACAAACCGTTAACAATATGTACCAGAATGTAAGTAGCAAATCAATTGAAAATCAAGAATTGATTCTACGTGTTTTTTTGCTGTGGATACATGGTTAGGTACTTCAATATTTGACGTACGTGTACCGGTAACCAAAATGAATAAAAATTGTGATGGAAGTGACGGATTGAAGTTGTACGGGACATACATGTAGAAGCGAAGGCTAGTTTGTATTTGTTTGGTTGCAAGTGAGGACTGTGCTGTGCTTTTCAGGTAAGATAGTAAATTATCTAAGCCTTGGTGCAGTCAAAACCTAGAAAACTGGACTTGTTCAATATTTCTGGCGCACTGAAATAATGGTTTACTTTCATATTCTGCAAAAGTGTTGTACGTGTTGAGTGACGGTGATAGAGTTTTTATAAACAGGATCCAAAGGTTATAATCTACTGGCATTTCTGTTTTCATGTCATGGCTAATGCAACAGTAATAGGGATTAGAATTCTGTAACTTACAACCGATGCCCAAGGTGTAACTTACAACCAATGCCCAAGGTACTTTTTAAGCAAGGTTTAAAGCCTAGTCCCCAGGCCATTTACATTGACTTACTTTTACGGTCACGAAGTAGTTGTTGTAAACAAGTGTGTCATTTTGTATATTGGGTTGAAGTCTGCTAATGATTTTATCAAGCATCTTGAAGAATTCAGAAGTGATATGAGTGATGACAATATTCTACGGGCTGCAGTACTAAGAAAAGGATTGGTGATGTACATGTACCTATATACAAATGACACAAATAAAAGCATTTCAGAGACTGCCAAAAAAGTGGCTTCTCTGCAAGCTGGAGCATTTGTGAACATGGATGCCTTACATAAGTTTCACAGACACAATAAATACAATGACGAAGCATCTAGATTGGAATTGGGATGCCATGATTAAACAGGTGAGTTGCAAGCTGCAAGTATATACATCTTTCAGCGATAGGTTTTCGGACTTCACCTGCATGCTTCCGCACCCAGGATTTTTGGCTGGCTTCTTCATTGCGCAATATACTTGAAGCACGGTATAAAAAGTGCGTGATATGCTGAAGGTGTTTTATTTTTGTGACCTTTCAAATTTGAAGAAAGATGTCGACGCCAGCTGCACTAGTGACCAAGTTATCCATAGACGGAATTGTGCGAAAGGTGATGTTAGGGTTAAATGAATTGTGTACAGTTCTGGGTGTGAGTGCGAGTGTGCAAGATCTCATTCGGACTATTATTATGTATAGGTTGCTCTGGTTACCGTCACGTTGTCGGCCATTGGATACCTCATCTTTGTCATAGGATGGGGAACGTTTCTCAGGTACATCTTTTTTTTTTTTTTTTTCATAACGACCGAATTGATGAAGCAACCTGTGTTTGGCGTTTAATTTCAGGTCATCGCACTCTGATGGATCACAAATAGGTGTATTTGCATACTGGTACTGCGTTGCGGCCGGTCCTTTGGTATTCATCTGTTGCCTACTGCGAGTGGTCTTATTGCTTCAAGCCAATGCACATTACGTCCTGATGGTGATCGTATCCTTGCATTTCTACAGTTCTCATTGCAGTACCCATTCGAAGGGTGTAGCACAGCATAGAAATAAGGTCTATAAATTGCCCTGCTGAGCAACTGTTGGGGTTAATAGCGCTGCTTGTAAACTTATCAATAGTTATCTCGTACCCAGACCACGCACATCGCTGCTGTGGGTGGTTACATCAGAGATCATATATAGATATCTGGTTAGACCACCGCTACGCTCTGTCAGTGGGAACTTCAACCCAGTAGTGCAATCAATAGTTATCCGCGATGTGTTCATCTCCGTACTCTGCGACTGAATACTGTATAGGACCAAATAGGCGTGGCTGCGCAATTGAGTAGCATAAATTCCTTCACCATGGAGTTTAGACTTTCATATTCATCAGCAGCTACATCTCAGCAGGAGGATTCATCCTTTACAACATTGGAGCAGTAGTGGATGCATTGAACAAGATTGGGTACACGAGCGTGTATTTGCACGAAGTGAATGCGATCTTTGCTGGAATGATGATCACTCAGATATTCTCTGTGAGTTACTTGTATTTAATCAAGCGTTGCTTGTATTGTCTGTGGTCTCATGCTGAAAGGCTTTAGCGTGCAAATATCTTTTTTCAGATGGTGACTGGAGCAGTCCTTGGGTTCATTGATGTAAAGCGAGGAAAGGAGTTGCAGACGGCTTAGCTCGACTTAGCGGTTGCGTAGGAACTGTACCTTATAATGTACGTATGCAATGATGCAATAGATGTTTGTTGCATGGGAGTGTCATTATCATTTATTATATAGGTTGCTCTAGTTACCATCACGTTGTGTCATAGGATGGGGAACGTTTCTCAAGTATAACTGGCGTCTTTTATAACGATCGCATTGATCAAGCAACCTGTGTGCGCGGTCCGAAGTGTAACGAAATGCTATATAGTGCTCTGTGCCGGACGGTAATGATCACTATATAGTATCGCCTGCCTAGGCACCATTTGCTGTATAGTGCTCAGTACCTTGCAGGTAAGAAACACTACATGTAGTCAGGTATGAACACTGCATAGTATTTCGGTAGCGTGTACATGTACTATACTATAATCAACGTTGCCTAAATAAACAAGTGGTACTACATGGTGATCTATACAGTATCACAAGAGGCAAGTTGTGCGGTAACTCCATCATTTTCACCAGGTGATAGATTAACAGCATCTGCTTCATCAACACTGTTCAGCTCTTGATCTGCTTTGATACCTCTAACGTGGACGAAAGGCTGTGTTTATGATCAACGCAAATACTAGTTTTATAGTCAATACAGGCCAGGTATTTAACTATACATGTTCTAACACTTTACAAATCTTCACGCAGCGTGCACCTTTAGCTAGCTTGGTCACGTTATATCAAATGTCTTTATTTAATTATCTACATGTTGCAGGATGATATGCTTACTTGCAGGCGGATAGACAACGAAGGTTTCATTTGAGTTTCGAATGCTCAGTTGTGTTTTATGTACTGATAAATTTGGCACCTGTTGGAGGCGTGTGAATGTACGAGGCAATCTAGTATTACCCAACTATATTCTTTAACATTATTTAACTCACTGCTACAAAAAAAAAACAATATCAGTTGAAATGGCACAATCAAAGAGAAATTAAATGAATCATATTTTAATACACACTATCAAGTATTGCAATAAACGGCATACACACAGAAATAACGCCCAAAGCACGAGTTCCATTGAAGCCACAGGACTGTGGAGTGTGCTTACTGCTCCCTGGTTGAAGCACAATAACAGTGACTAAGTTCTATGAAGGACTGATGTCTCAATGACAGTATAGGGACAATAAAAAAAATGAATGACAGGTTCGGACAATTTCTGGACAAATCGATTCCTACTGACCTGCAAGAATAAATATGATGAAACAATTCAAATATTGCCTCATCTGACATAGCTGGTCAGCTTGGCATCTTTAACAGGAAATTTGTGACAGGTTCTTGACTTGTAACACACTGACTGTTTATACAATTAGCCAGATGCAGCACTGTTAACCGATTAACGCCCGAATGTAAACTAAAATAGTGTTGTCTTAAATCAACTATTGAGGCAACAGAGAAATGTTTGGTAGCAGGAAGGAGGGTTTCAAGAATATTAAATGATGCCGTGAACATTCTAATTGATATAATGTTTCAAAGGGTCTGGAACAATTCTTTGGTAGTGGTAAACACGCAGATTTGCGTCGATTAATCGGTTAATACATGTCACATATTACTGTATATCAGAGGGGAAACTTATACACATGTATACATGGATCAGGTTGAAGGTTGCACCCTTGTTATTTGCTTGTTCCTCAGACTTGCAAACAAATGAACAAAAGAAATCGTAGAATGACTCAAGATACCACAATTGCTTAATACAGCTTGGTAATTTGTACAGATCTTTATGAATTAAGGGAGGAGTTGAGCAGTATAGCTAGCACATCGTAAATCACAGTAGATCTAGAGGAACAGTATAGAGTGCGCACTAATGGGCATATTTATACAGTCTGTAGCCAACCTACACCGATCACCCATGCAATGGTATATATATAGAGCCGTTTGGCCTTATTGTAACTGGAGCGGAAATGTGTAGGTGACCGTAGTATCCAGGTGTCCTGAACAGCGCTGCAGACTGGAATGTACCAGCTACATGTAACTGCACTGCAAAGGGAAGGCATCTATAGAAATGAGTATCAAAGGTAGCATAATTTCAGCACAAACAGCGAATAAACGGTTACAGTAGGCCTAATTCCATTCAGCGTAAACCATACGAAAATTTTCAAACAGCTGATCAACTGGCCTGAGTACGTATACGTACGGAAACAAATTATGTGGCTCGCGCGCGTTAAGTATTACATGTACCCATTGAACACTATATGGCTTTGTTACATAATAAATTGTGGGCTAGTTGCATCATGCGTATGGCAATAAGCTTGGTCTGGGCCCCAGAAGTACGCACACTTGCTGTTCATGACGTAAGACGATTGGCTCATAGCGATTTGGTTTGGAAACTTAGGCGATGCAATTTGATGCGCAAGGGTAACGACCAAAGCGTATTTGCATTTTTTCCGTGGTGGAAAAAAAGTTGTCACACGTAATCTATACGGGCATGTTTTAGATAAATGCAATTAATTCGGCGTGCACTATGGTATAAACTAGCGGTACTGTGCTGGCGTACAGAGGAAAAAAAAAAAAACGCGGCTCATACATGCAGTCGCCTTGTAGCACGCTCGGGCTTTAGCCTTGTTCTCTTGTGATAAAATATCTTTTCGTTTTTGGAGGTATTCCGCTCGTTGCTTAGATCTCTTCTTTTGATTACGCGAAGGCATTTTTTAGAAAAACAACTTCACTAGCCAAAGTAAGTAACGACTAAACTGCGATAGGAACACCAAATAAATTTAGTGCCTGTTGGAGTATTTATACTCCCTAAAATTATACATTTATTAAGAACTTGCTAGAACTTGCTAGATGGCCATAGAACTTGCAACCAAATAAGGTATTTCTCACTGTAGTTTCTTTCTAGATGTGATATGTGTCCAAATGACATGCTAGGATAACGTGCCGGTAAATTCTGAAGAGATTGGTACTATTTTCGTTCTTTAAAACTGTTCGTAGCTCGAGCTATACCTTCCTAAGGAAGAAGAAGAAGACGACGACGACGACTATGAACAATTTTTTTGGGAATGGGCACGAGAAGCAGGTTCTTTGTTTGTCTGGAAGCGCATAGTTTAATGACATGAAACTAGCATGAAAACGTAGATCTTGGTGTTGTCGTTCGATTGCTGCAACGAGATAAGTGATCCGTTTCTCCGTTGTCCCTCCCGACGCGATTTAAAAATTTTAATGACATTCATCATTCCTCAATCAATCCTATATTGAACCTGCTGGTTCAGATATCTAATTATACGTCTTACATAAGACGGATATACGTCTTACATAAGCCGTATAGTCGTATAGTCGATTGTTTACCAATATATATTTGATCCATAAAGGACCTCTTCCAGCCAATTCTGAAGCTATTGGTGAAAATTACATCGTTTAAAAGTGTTCCTATCCCGAGTTGTGCATTGCCAAGAACGAGAAGAAGAAGAAGAAGAAGGAGGAGACCCGCCCATTGTTCCGGGACTGGGTACGAGGACGGACAGTACCCTTTTGTTCTCTACAACCACGCGGTTCTACGACATGAAACAAAAACGAAACTGCTCATTTTTTACTTATAGATCGATTGCTAAAACAAGATCCGATCATCGGGAGTCTTGTTACAGACCGGTCGCGTATTTTTAATTATATTCATAGCCGGGGTCAAATCCTATATGGAAGTTTCTAACGAAACTTCCGATAATAGACTAATTCATTTCGTTAGGCCACGCCCAATTAATGTCAAACCGAGGGGCAAGTCCTGAAAATGGAATTGAAATATTCTGCTAGCAGTGTAACGTTTTCTGGCAAAAGAAAGGACGGGACGAGGCAAAAGTGGAGGAAAACGGACATCACCCGAACAACGCAGTCCACGGATGATGATTCGATGATCACAACAGTACTACTTGTGAGTGCCAGGCCACCCAGAGAACAAGGGGGCCCAGGGCAGGTAGCATTGAAGGAGCCCTCCATCCTCTTGTAAATGTCTGCCTATCCTACATATAAATAGCATCGATCATACATTGCAATGTGTTAACACTCTTCAATTAAATTAGTGTACACAGATGCAGACATAAATTCAATGACACATGGATCTTTAACAGTTTCATTCGTGCTTTCAAGTTTGCAAATTCAATACAACTTATCTGCAATGGAATGTTCATTTGAAGAACGGAAAATAAAAAAGCAATTATTTCTTCATCGCACGTGACCAAGGAATTGAATTAATTTATATAGTTTCGACCACACCCCAGTCAACAGCAAAAGCGTGCTACGCAGCTGTGCTGACTTGGTAAGTCCTACATGTACATGATAAGATAAGAGCGCACAAAACTTGGTTCAAAGGGGCCGGATTGTCCTGGGCGGCTGGCCTGTCTTCTCGCTCCGAGATTGTGTGGCTCAACTTAAGAAACCACACAGGCAATGAGATATCTGTATGCCGAGTCGAGTAGCGTTCTTTTTACTGTTGCGTTACTGACACTCGGACAGCATTGACTCCTGTCTTTACACCGAATAATTCAATTAACATCTCCTATGTGTCTTAGTATTTAACTGCATGTTTACAACTGCCTCTTTTATTTTTACCCTCTTCTTCAATACCTGCGTCGTATTCACGCCTGCAGCCACTTCTAACAGTTCACGTATGCAGAATGAGGGAACGTACCATACTGGTGATGCCAGCCAGGATGATAGTGCTGCTTTTGATAATGTCAGGTGATGTTGAAGAGAACCCTGGGCCTGGGATTGAAGGTATGGTGATGTGGTCTATGCTAGTGCTTCAGTTCTCTGTACTGTGCATTAGAACTGCTGGATTCAGCGTGCAGTACTGAGCAGTTGAACATTATAGCTGCAACCTTTAGCTATGGTTGGAGGGTGGTGGGCAGACGTCTAGTCGAGTCCAGGGATGTTGATGACATTGAACGGGAAGGGCACAGTGAGCAAGAAATGAGAGATAAGCTGTTTGAAGTGTGGAAGAGAAGGAGAGGGTCGGGAGCTACCTACAGAGTTGTGATGAAAGCATTTAATGATGTGAAGAATCAACAAGCTGCTGAGATGCTGAAAGATTTACTATCAAGTATTCCACAAGGTAGGTAGTGTATGCATCACCAAAAGTTTGCAGATCGAGTGTAAATTGATTTGTGTACATTATATCTTGCACTATAGCTGCATTTTTTAGCAGCATGTTTTAATAAAAAGACTGAATTAAATGTGATCATTGAGATGTTGTTATCATTACAGTAGAGTAGTCCTGTTCTTTGAGCAAATAAATATTTGCACCTGCCAGCTTTTTAAATTTTATGTCTATTGCATTTGATTGCAGATTTGCCGGGCAATTATATATCCTCAATGCTCAAGGGTACTCTTACCTCATCCTTGACCTTTATCCACCTTTATCCACATATCTTTACTTTCGTGTACATGTATGGCCATCCATGATCAACAAGAATTGTCTTCTAGTCTTCAATCAAATTAGCTCTAGTGCATGCACTGAAATCCTCTGAAATCCAAGAAATATCTTCAGATGATAATGCTATGGATTTTTAATTATTGCTGTATTTCAGTTGTCAATTTCAAACTGAAAAGATAGCCTCTATCTAGTCATATGATAGACATGGATCAGTTGTCAGGAGCATTAGAGTGAAAATTCATCACATCCATCCTAGCCACGATTCCAAAAATCACTCACACATATATCAAGACGTTCATTATCAGTAGTGTTAGCACATTTATGGTGTAAGCCTTCACCCTGCAATGATTGTAAGTCATCAAGTTCAATAGCAACACTATAGCATATCTCTGACAACAATAGAGTTTAGCTGGCTTTTGTATGTGGTCATTCTATCCACATACAAGGGTGTTTGTTGTGAGTATACCAACAAATAGACAATGCATGAACTGCAAGATCAAACTGAATGTAAATTATTATTTAGTCAGTTGTTTGCATTGAGTGAGTTATGATTTGATTATTGTTCACTGCAGACGTGTCTTTAATATAAATTTTTGCTTAGGTGTGCCTCAAGCAGCGCAAACCACTCCCTCATCTGCTGCATCACCTCTTTCAGGTTTGTTGATTTCAATTACTATGATGTACATGTACAAGCATTATTTCCATTTTGCAAAATTGTCCCTATTTATGTTTTTCAACAACATGAAAAATGGATGCAATGAACAGATATGATTGAATGTTAAATAAAAACCTAGCTGTATCAGTGTTGGTCTAAAATAGTGCACATTCTGTAGCTTGCCAGTGATAGTGTGTTTTAATGCTTTCAGAAACATTAAAAGCACAAAATGCTGGCAATCCTCTGAATGCTTTGCAAACCTTAAGATGCATTCAGCTGGACAATTTCCAAACCTATTTGGGTAAAAACTGCATATTCGCTTAATTACATTTGGCATTACAATAATTGAAGCAACACATTTTAAATGTCAAAGGGACGGTATTCATATCCTAATGAAGGTAATATAGCAACTGCACATGTTCTGCACTTTTATAAGTTTTAGTGCTGCAAATTTATTTATATTTATTGTGTAGTGGAGATTGTTGCTGGTGACATTGATCTAAATGAAAAGGATGTGATTGGAGAAGGAGGACAGGGCTGTGTCTACAAAGCAATCTGGAAAGTAAAGCAGAAACCAGTTGCAGTGAAGAAGATGGGCATTTTATCAAATGCTGCTAAAAGAGAAGTAATCCCAATTATGTGTGAATATACATTACATACAAAATAAGACAGATATTAATGTTAATATGGATTACAGTCACACAGGATGTCAATTGATACACGGCCCTCAGAGGGCTACATGTATGTTAGTGTTGTTTCTAATCGGATGGTAGAAAGTAGATCTGCTTCCTCTGATGCACATAACTGATGATCTAAGGACAGAAAGTTACATCTTAACCAGCCCATGATTATGCTATGCTATAAGGATTTCTATTATTGTTCCTTATTCCAGATAGAAACACTGAGGTCTGTAAGGCATAAAAATATTGTGACATTTTATGGAGTGTACGAAATTTCATCTCAGAGATTTTGCATGGTGCTAGGTAAGATGTGTCATCATTCCTGATACTGCACAAGCTACAAACTGTATTTAAATTCTCATAAAGAGCTTGCTGATACATCTTTGGATCAGCATTTGAAAAAAGGACTCCAAGTTCTGAGACAAGTATGAATTGGGCACAGCAAGTTGGGCAAGGTGCAGTTATATTAGCCTAGACTATACATTTATAAGTACTGATATATTCCATAATGTAGGCATGCACTATCTGCACTTCGATACACCGAAACCAATTATTCATGGCGATTTAAAGTCTCCAAATGGTACACATTGTGGTGCTGCTTGTGCTGCTGTTAGCATAATTAT
Organism: Ephydatia muelleri; assembly: GCA_013339895.1. Classification (NCBI taxonomy): domain Eukaryota; kingdom Metazoa; phylum Porifera; class Demospongiae; order Spongillida; family Spongillidae; genus Ephydatia; species Ephydatia muelleri. Next base: position 32,961,930 of record JABACO010000001.1, on the reverse strand, counting down.
TATAAATTGCAGTTCTCGTTTACTCTGATGATGTACTTAAGGTAAGAGATGCAACGATTTCATAAATTGCTTGAAATGTTTTTGTAGATTGGAGATTTTGGGCTTTCAAAATGTAAAGTTGGGCAACAGTCTTCGGTAACTCAAATTACAGTACAATGGACTGCTCCAGAGGTTTGCTGAAATCATATTGTATACAGTGCCAATATTAGTGTACTCATTTAATGTTATTTGAAGAAGGAAAACCCTCAATGGAGTCAGATATTTATGCTTTTGGTATTCTATTGTGGGAAATGGTGACTCACGAGGTGCCATACAAAGGATCGACTAACAGGTGCACAAATCATGTCCAGAGTCAATAAGAATCAGGTGCAGTGAATATGTTGTTGTACTCAAGTGTACATCAGTGCCATTTGTACTTCTCAGCGCCCAATGATTCCTTCCTTTTGCCACGAACGTCTGAGAAGAATTATTCAAGAATGTTGGGATAGTGAACCCAAGGTAGGAACTATCCTGTCATATATATGCTTCACAATGTAAACACTTGTGCCTATATTTCTATACTGTTGATGCTGTTGCCACATGCAATGTCTGTATTATTTAGAGCAATGACAGTTAATGAAGATATAAAAAAACACAAATATTATTAATAGATTCATTATTCAGAGATGGATCAAAGAGGCCTTTTTAACTCATGGTTCATTAAAAAAATACACAGATTACGTCTAAGTCAATTATGAATGAACTGCATGGTTCTGTCATCATTCAATGCAGGTATAATTTTAGATCTATTCAAAAAAGTGGCTCTGGTACTATGTTTTATTTAAGAATTTGGTATAATCATAATTGAATGTTTGATTTTTTAGACAGCCAATTGTTAGTACCATTTTGGGTATATTTCTGAATCATTGAATGGTGACAGCATGTCATTTGTAAATCTTTGATATACTAGTTACTTATATATGAATTACATTTTTTAATAAAACAAAAACGTTGCTTCTTTCTAATAAATATACATTGTATTCTCAGTTTGATATATTTTAAATTCCAAGTCACTTAAATATGACTGTATGATTTATAGCATATTCTACTATTATATCGTGTTAGTAGTCAGCAATGCATTACACAATATTCGGAGGAAAAGTGACCTTGGGGGTCTCCCAATCTTCCGATACCTGATATTTCCAAACCCAGCACTTAAAAGAGTCTGCATGCATGTCTCACGTGCACGTAGATATCTCCAGAAGTCTGCTGTTAATTATGCATTATAATTGCCACACAATGTTTCTTGTATGATGTCAAGTGGCCCTTTGACATCTCGTCCGTTAAATCAACTCGAGACTTCTCGGTTATCAGTAGTTTTCAGTACGTATATAATCTTATTAAAAAAGTTGCTACAAAAACTTTCTATGAGAATGAGAATGTTGCATAGTGTTATATAGGATTTGAAGACAATGGTGGTCAACTTGTTGAATAAGAGGTGTAATTTACTGAAAATTACCAATAAGCTCAATACCTTATCAATAGTTTACTCTATTTGTGATACGATACATGTAGCCAAGATACAATTACACAGTAGGGAAATAAAGGGGATGTAGATTATGATAAATAAACAGCCAATCAATTGCGCTTCACATGAATATTTTTCATCTGGCTTGCATTAGATTTTATAGTACTTGTATCAATTTTGTAACAAAACAATGCTTTCATATGAAGAGGCACCATCTAAGAATCAAAACGTATGCTGCATAACATGTGAATTTGCTACATGTTTTAATAAGCTTCACACAGATAATTATGTTCCAGTATCAGGTATTTTAAAACGTGTGTATGTATTTGCAGATTATGACAAATGGTTAATTGAGATCAAGGGTCTCTAATACCAATTTAAATTATTGTACATGTATCTGCTCACATAAATATTTTTTATTCAGCTTGTATTAGCTTTTTGTAGCACTTTTACAAAATAGAAATGCATATTAAGACATAAACACAGGCATCTTCTCAAGATGATTTTACTCAAGGACCATTCCAAAAGGTATGTTGAATAGTTGCATGTAATGTATTACACTTCCACACTGAAATTATTGAGTAAGTTGTAAACAAACATTTACTCATATTGCACATAGGTTTTCAATGACCCTAACTGGGGTCAAATGGAACTGCACCCAATATTAGTTGCAATGATCAACACACCCGAATTTAACAGATTAAGAGACATAAAACAAATGGGAGGATGCTACTATGTGTACCCAGGATGTTCCCACAATAGATTTGAACACAGCATTGGGTGAGTGACCAGATCAATGTTTCTTTTTGAGTTAATTCGTGAAGCTCTGCAGGGTTTCTTACCTTGCTGGCAAGTTGGTTGAAACTTTGCAAAGGAAACAGCCAGAACTTGGGATTACTTATGTGGATGTACTTTATGTAAAGATTGCTGGTCTTTGCCATGATCTGGGTAAAATTGCAGAGTATTTGAAATGATTTACATATATTGAATCTTTGTTTCCAAATGCATTGATAGGTCATGGACCTTTTTCACATCTCTATGATGGGCATTTTCTGAAGAAATTGGAGAAATATGAAAACGCCACCGTAAGCCAGTTGCTTCCTACAGCGTATAATCCCTTACCCCATTGTACATGAAAACCGTATTCGTAATCATTTCATGATCAATTTTGGCCACAGTTGTTTTTCTAATGTAGCAAAATAAATTTGTGAGCGGGTCGAGTAGAAAAGACATTTCCCCCCTATTTCAATGTTTCGAGAAAACGCGGTTCAAAGTTTTTTGTACTGAGTACGTAGGCCGCTATGCGTATATGATGATTGAAATTGTTCAAAATGGCTGGTCCTAAGTCTCTAGTAGCTAAGCCAAAACGCCGTTCATCTGATTTATTTGTGCGAGGCCACGCCATGCAGAGCGCCTTTCAAACGGACGTGGGAAGACATGATGTCGACCGATCGCGAGTCTGACTCTGAGAATGAAATCGCAGTATCAGGAGGGCATGCGCCACAGCCAGCAGCAAAAAGGATAAAGAGTTGTGCCTGTATAGCGTTGCGTTGCTTTGGGAGCACACAAGCAGGCCTGGCACAGTGCTAAAGAAGAGGCAGCGATATAAGGCCAAAGATAATGCTGACTGCCTGCATCGGGATATAAAGGCGCAGGCCAACAGTTTTGATGCATGGCAATTACTTGTACTGCTTGCATTGTCTCTGTTCGGGAGAAACGTTTGGTCAGACTATGCAAGGTGAAGAGCAGCGAGTTGCCCAGCTGAGCACAAACTAGATATGATGCTCTCTTATAGGGTTCTCCAAGGAATTTTTGGTTTGATGTAGGTTTATCCCATTCTTAGATGGTAAAGGAAGGGTTTTCAAGAGAAAACTGAATTCTGACTTCTGGGGGGGAAACATGTCGTTTCTACCTTACCCGCTCACAAATATTTATTGCAACCCGCAACGTGATGGTATCTATGCATTCTGTGCTGTTGCTTAGCTATATGGCTGTTGGATTATATAGATTTTGACACAGACGTAGCTCACAGATCTAATCACACGAAAATCAGAAGCGCATTAAATTGAACAAAATTATTAACACTACTATTAATAATTAAGTACATAACTGAACTAAGTTCACTATAACAACACTCCCACTTGAACCAGGTTCAGTTGAGATTATCATTGTAAGCCAATACTTGAACATAGACTCTCAAAGCGCACCTTTGACAATGGCTTAGTAAGAAAATCAGCTAACATTTTTTCAGATGGACAGTAGATGATCTGTACCTCAGCCTTTTCAACACACTGACGAACAAAGTGGTACTTTACATCAATATGTTTTGATCTCTTAAAGTTGACTGGATTTTTGCTCATTGCAATGGCTGCTTGGTTATCTTCGAATATGGTTAATGGCTCATCAATGTAGAGTCCAAGTTCATTAAGAAGTCTGCACAGCCAGACAGCTTGTTTGGCAGCAGACCACAGGGCAACATATTCAGCCTCTGCTGTTGACTGTGCAACAATACTTTGTTTCTGACTTAACCAACAAATTGGCCCTCCATTCATAATAAAGATGTTTCCAGTTGTAGAGTGTCGATTATCAATATCATTTGCCCAATCAGCATCAGAATATCCCACACAATGAAGTTCCTCTGATGCTGAATACAGTATTCCTAAGTCAAGAGTCCCTTTAAGATAACGCATTATCCGTTTGACAGCTGCGAGATGGGATTCATTTGGACAGCTATTAAATTTTGAAGCTACTCCCACTGCAAAAGAGATATCTGGACGAGTTGCAATTGCTAAATACAAAAGACTTCCAACCATAGATTGATACTCTTTTGGGTCCACTGATTTGCTAAAACCATCGTTCTTTTCCAATAACTCAGTGATTGGAGTTGACACTGGCTTGCAATCTCCCATCCCAAATTTGTTCAGCAGACTCTTTATAAAGTATTTTTGGTGAAGTCGAATAGTATGTTCCCTCTGCTCTACATGAATACCCAGTATGTAATGAAGAGATCCTAAATCTTTCATTTTGAAACGAACTGAGAGAGGGTGCTTTAGTTTAGCCATTTCTTCATCAGTGTTGGTAAGAAGAATAATATCATCCACATAGACAGCTAGCACTGTAATTGAATTATCTTCATTTGACTTGAAAAAGACACATGGGTCAGCCATACTCTGTATAAAGCTACTTGAAATGAGAAAGTCAGTGAGTTCACGGTTCCAACATCGAGGTAACCCATATAGTGAACGCTTGAGTTTACAGACAAGATGATCTTTTCCTGATTGTATGAATCCTTCTGGTTGATTCATATAAATTTCTTCATCAAGGTGACCATTTAGAAAGGCAGTCACTACGTCCATCTGATGTACCTTCATTCCCTTTTTCACAGCAAATGCCAACAATAAACGAATTGAATCAAGACGAACCACAGGAGAGAAGGTTTCTGAGTAGTCAATACCACTTTTCTGTCTCACAACAAGCCTTCCTTTGTATCGATCTATATTACCATTCTCATCTCGTTTTACTTTGAATACCCATTTGCATGAAATTGTTTTTCTTCCCTCTGGTAAAGGAACCAATTCCCACGTATCATTTTCCATTAAGGAATTGTACTCAGTTTGAGCAGCTTCCCACCAATGATCAGAATCTGATGTTTCCATTGCTTCTTGAAGGGTTGTTGGTTCATAAATATCCATCAAAGAGAAAGCAAAATGATGAGCAACATTAGAAAAGTCTCCAAATTCATCTGTGAACCTAATTGGAGGAATTCCAGCAGTTGAACGTGTTGTTTTTCTTAATGGAGCTGACGGAGGTGGTATTGTGACTGGTTGTTCTTCTTGTTCAGATTGGTCCATTTCCTTCTGTTCTGAACAAGGATTGACATCTTCTTGAACTTTCTCAGTTTTATCTATTTTTCCTTCAAATTCATGAAGATCAAAAGAAAACACCTTATCAAATTCATTCTCATTGAAGATGACATCTTTCAGAACAATGCATCGCCTTTTTTCTGAATCCCAAAGTCGATACCCTTTCTGGTTGTCTGCATAACCCACGAAACGTAGTTTCCATGCTTTCTTGTCAAATTTCTGACGCTTATCATCAGGAACATGTGCAAAGGCCATGCATCCAAAAACTCTAAGATGTGAGACATCAGCTGCTTCACCAAAACACCGAAAGTATGGTGTCTCTCCTGTTGCTGATGTGATTAATCGATTTCTGATGTAAACGGCTGTATTGATTGCTTCTGCCCAAAATCCTTTACTTAGTTCAGCATGAAACAACATTGCTCTACCTGATTCACACAAGGTTCGATTCATCCTTTCTGCTACTCCATTTTGTTCAGGTGTATCTCTAACTGTCATCTCATGATGAATTCCTTTCAATTTAAGGAAGTCTTTAAACTCTTAGCTGATATATTCTCCCCCTCCATCTGTTCGTAAGATTTGTATCTGTGACTCCCACTGATTTGACACTTCTGCTTCAAACTCCTTGAATTTTTCCATTGTTTCACTCTTTTTCCTCAAGAAATAAACTTTAACCCATCTGGAGAAATCATCAATAAAGGTAACAAAGTATTTGCTACCACCAATACTCTCAGGCATTGGACCACAAAGATCTGAATGAATCAGTTGTCCTGGATACTTAGAGTAGATTTTATCCATAAACTTGTTTGATTGACGACACATTTTTGATTCCACACACCCAACACAGAACTTCAACGAATCCTTGTCAGATATTTCTACACCATGCAATTGATTCCTTTTAATTGCTTGACGAAGTTGATATTCATTTACATGACCCAATCGCTGATGCCACAGATTTAAATCAGTTTGAACTTTAGCATTTGAAACTAAAGTTTCTTCAACAGTTCCTGCTTGTTCTTTTGGTATCATAACCTGTCCATCCAAGAAAAAGAGCCGACCTTTTCTTTGTCCCTGACCACATATTTTACCCTTGTGATCAAGTATAGTAAACCTTTTCCCTAGAAATCGAACTTCTTTTCCTTTTTCTAGCAGTGTTGAGACAGAAAGGAGACTGCAGGTCAAGTCAGGTACATAAAGAACATCTTTTACAATGAACTCATCTACCCCCTTTTCTAAGTGTGTTTGTATTACAATATCTCCATAGCCAAGTGCTTCAATTGAGTCACCATTAGCCGTTCCAACCTTTTGAACTGTACGGAATATAGTATAGTTGACAAACCAGCTTTTCTCAAATGTCATATGCCTGCTAGCTCCGGAGTCAATGATCCAAACCGATTTCTCAAGTCCTTTTACCAACAATCCTACAACAAACATCTTTCCTGCCTGACTGGATTCAGAGTCACCACCGTCATCATCTTCAACTATCCTGGCTTCTTCAGTCTTGCTCAATTGTCTTCTACCACGTCCTGCTAAGCCACCACGAACTTGGCCTCTGCCTTTTCCTTTACCTCGAGAAGTGCTAAAACTACTTCGTCCATTTCCATAACTGTCTTCTTGCTTTGGCTTCCTACATTCAAATGATTTATGACCTTTCTCTCCACAATTAAAACATTCACCACGGAAGGTACCATGAAAGGCCAAGTCGTCGTCACAATCACCTTCACCTACACTGGATGAAACAGTGCATTTACACCGTATGGAAATATTATGTAAATGTGATGTATATGTGACATTTACTTACATTTACATCTATTTACAATTTTGCAAATGTCGTATTTACACAGTGTTTACACCGGTATGTAAACATGGTATATGTGCAATTTACTCACATTTGCACGTAAGTAAATGCTGGAGTAAATGTGATATTTGCGTTACATTTATAGGCACTGTGGATACCTATTGCAAACCTATAGCTATTGGTTATAAATTGAACGATTGCGCTAAACTTTTAATATCTTACATATTATGCATACATATAAACACAGCGACGCACAAGAGCAAAGCTAGCTAAGTTCCTTTACGGCCCACGCAGGAGCAGATGGAGGCGGTTGCCGAGTTGACGGATCGCCATTGTACCGCTTGCGGCACATCTCCTTTGCTCTATCTGAGCTCCTGCGCTGGGCCTTTCGGTCCATGCTGGCGATAATGGAATTCGCCCTGTCGCTCCGCCAAGGAAGTGGACGAAGTTTGAAAATGGTAGCTGGTGGCACCCGTTCATTATCGCTCCCAGCTGTCTCCTGCCCTGTTTCTTCTGAAGACATAAAGTCTACAGTGAGGATCTTTGTTGCCTCATTTTTCTCCTCGGCAGTAATAGCCGTGGAAGTGGTGCAGGCGTTCATCCTGCTATGTGCTTTCTATAAAAATGAATGGTGTATTAATTTCAGTGTTAGATTGCACAATACGACTCACGTTGTGCTTTCGCTGGACCTTTCGCTGCCGCTTTTTGGATTCGTCCAGCTTTCCAGCCAGTACCATTTTCGAGCGTCGCTTTAAGCTAGCGAAGTATATCCTAGTGGCTTCTGCATGAATGATACAACGTATGTACCGCGGAAAAAGAATTTAAAAACTAATAGATGCGTGGCATACTTCGGACGACAGCAGCGGGAAATTTGTCGCTCTGACAAGCAGTCACAACCTCATCCGTTACACGCCGGTTTGCAATATCTGTGAAACTTCATCATGCAGTACATCAGTAATGCATGTTGATGACCTCATGTACCTTAGGGAGGTATTCCACTCCATAGCATTCTCTGTCTGATCGCGCAGGTGTTTCACAGTGCTATGGATGGCAGACTGTATATTTGCAATAAAAGGCCGTGGTTCAGTGTGCAAGATAACCATGACAACACGAAATAGCGTACCGACAATTCCTTGGCAATCCTTTTCTCCTTCGGTGGTTCCGGCGCTGTGGCGGCTGTCGATGAGGTAGCTGTAGAGCTTCTCAACTCTGCTATCTGATCCTGCAAACTTTGAAGAGAAGAGAGGATTTTTTTTCTTGGCAAGTAGTGTCCAATCCAGCGCTAGCGGGAGACCCTCCTAATATACATATCATAGTCGGTGTCGATGCAATATATTTTCAGTGATTTAAAAATACATTGCATAATGAATGATTTACCAGAGCGAGGTAGAATAGGCCGACGAGATACATTCACACGACTGGGAGTGACAAACGGCAAAGACATTCTTGATACGCAGATCATTAATATGTACGACAGAAGCTATGAATGGACAGATGCAGCAATATGCTATTTGGCGCAAATATTCCCATTGGTCCACGCGGGTTTGTATGACGTAATTACTGAGCAGAGATTTCAAATCTAAGCGCTGGCTAAGCAATTCAAGTTGAGAATGCCTCGTAACCGTCGTTATTGCCCACACTGTCGTGAAATAGTCTCGTCAAATACGTACCTGAAGCATAGAAAGCTATATTTCGACGCATCGTCGAATTCGTGGGCAATGAAAAATGTAATAGCGGCAGCTTCATCAGATGAGAGCGATTTGGAGAACGAGCAATGTTTAAATGCAAGCATATATGATTCAGACGAAGCAGAAGGTAAAAAATGCTGCTTTCAATTATTGTATCTGCTAGTGTATACACTACACAAATCGCACCACACTATGCATGCAATTGTCGCTGCGAATCATTAACCGATTGCTTGAATACCACACAATAGATATGCAAGATAATCAGGATGAAGAAATTGGAGAACTTAAAAAGGCTACGAAGAGGAAGAAATAATAGATGATGGAGAAATGTGGGATGACCATGCTGCAGACATTGATGAGGATATTCAAGGTAATAGCACTTCAGATCTCCTTCCAAATCATGTAATGCCGACAGCTGAAGATGTAGAGGAAGAATCGATCTCAAGGAAAGCACATGCCGTAATAATCTGTTTTCTAACCATTCTACTGAAATGGTTTTGTCGGTACAATATTGGAATTAACGCCATCGACACCTTGCTAACTGTTTTGCATTTCTACTGCTTTATATTGAAACAGTTTTCCCCACTATTAGCCTCGATATCATTCATCTTTCCTAAGTCTTTGAGAAGCTTACGAAACATCTTACGTGTTAACAGAAATAGTTTTATCAAGTTTGTTGTATGTCCTAAATGTCACTCCATATATAATTTAGATGATGTACTCACTACTATAGAAAACGTTTGCACATATTGCGAGTACCCCCAGCATCCTCATCGAGCTCGTAGAAAACCATGTGGCTCACCATTGGTGGCTAGAATAAAACTAAAGGATGGTTCATTGAGAGCATATCCCCACAAAATGTATTGTTACAAATCTCTTGCAGAATCATTGAAATTGCACTTTAGTCGTCCAGGTGTCCTGCTAGCCTGTGAAAAATGGAGGCAAAGAACTATCCCTAGCAATGCACTGCATGACATATATGATGGTAGAGTGTGGAAGGAGTTCATGCATGTAAATAACACTCCTTTTTTAGCTGCTCCTAATAATTTAGGACTAATGCTGAATGTGGATTGGTTCAATCCTTACAAACACTCCCCTTATAGTGTTGGTGCTGTTTATTTGGTCATTCTGAATCTGCCAAGATCAATGCGCTTTAAAAAAGAAAACATTATTTTAGTTGGTTTAATACCAGGTCCCCATGAGCCTTCGTTGCATATCAATACATACCTTGATCCACTTGTTGAGGAGCTAAACATTTTATGGAAAGATGGAATTCAGATACTATCCCCAGATGCACATGACCCCATCACTTTAAGAGCTGCTTTGCTTTGTGTAGCCTGTGACACACCAGCAACAAGAAAGGTGTGTGGCTTTTATGGCCACATGGCAAAATGTGGTTGCTCAAAGTGCACAAAAATTTTTGAGACAAACCCAGATAATGGGGCCATGTGTTATGGTGGTGATTTCAATACAGTTTCAGCCCCACGCAAAGAGGATGACCATCGTGCACAAGCCTTTTTAGGACAACAGCAAGTCAGCAATGCTGCAAAGCAAAGAGTTGAGTCGCTGAGTGGGTCAAGATTTACATCTCTGATGCATTTGGAATACTTTGATTGCATAAGGTTTCACATCATTGATGCCATGCATAACCTCTTTTTAGGTACTGCGAAACATGTAATGAAAAACATATGGTTACATGAAGATTCCCCTATTATACCAAAAAATCGCCATACCATTTTACAATCAAAGGTGGATAAATGTGCATTTCCGTCATCATTAGGAAGAATACCACATAAAATTGCTTCTGGATTTAGTTCATTTACAGCAGATGAATGGAAAATATGGACAATGACCCTTTCAATGTATGTGCTGGAGGGTGAGCTGGAACAGACACATTTAAATTGTTGGCATCTTTTTGTTCGCGCATGTCAAATCTTAGTGTCACCAATGCTAACAATTGAAGAGGCAGAACAAGGTCATGACCTACTAGTAAAATTTTGTATTGAATTTGAGAGATTGTATGGCATTGAGAAAGTCACTCCAAATATGCATATGCATACACATCTAGTTGAATGCATTAAGGATTATGGGCCTGTTTATGCATTCTGGCTTTTTTCATTTGAAAGGTACAATGGTATACTGGGTAACTATCGAACCAATAACCGATCAGTGGAAGTTCAGTTCATGCAACACTTCATGCATGATGTACAAGTTGACAATCTGAATATTCCTGTAGAGTGCTTGAATGTACAGACGACAACAATGCAACAATTGTTCAACAAAGATTTCAGCACTGGTACATTAAATGATATGTGCTCAGAACATGGCATGGAGTATTGTGCAGTTATTGCTTGTTCAAAACTATCAGTTCATGATGTGCCCACCAGCATCTGGTCCATCAGTGCTCCCTATTGTTTATCAGGAGCTGCATCAGAGCACTACCTTGATGGAGACAGTACACTGTATTTGGCCAATGCATATCAAGTGATGTACAAACAAGATGTTATTAACACACATATTTCATTTCGTGCTATGTCATACACATACATCAAAAATGGAAACACAGTGTATGGATCAATAGGAAGCCGTTCCAAAAGATCATGCTACATCCTTGCAGCATGGTGTGGTAAAGATGGTCATGTGGACAAAACTACAGAAGAACTTCGCCCAGGCCATGTTATGAATTATATTTTCAACACAATTACACCATGCTTTGGAAACACAAAATCACATATTTTTGCATTTGTCAAATGGTATCAACACTACCAGAGTCATCATGCTACATCATCACAAGTGTGGTGCGCAAATCTGTATGAACCATTTGGCCCAGCATCATTCTTACCAGTACAAAGAATACACTCACAGTTTGTTGCAGCAAGTACAAAGCTAAATGATGAAAGCGTTCTTTATATCTGCCCACTACAACAGAAGGTTTTTTTATAATTACATACATGTATGTACACATGGACAGTGTCATAAATTATGATTTCAATCATGTATGAATTTTTCCAGTTGTAATGATTAAAGCTGTCACTCATGTATTACTAAAATAGAGTGGATTTGAAATTGTGAGTGAAAAAAATCAAACGTCATAGAGGATAGGGTAAGAGGAGCACTAACAAAAGAGGAGGGGAAGTAAAGCATAGCTACACAAAGCTTTTCAAAGTGGGAGGAGCTGTTGGCACTAGGCCATTCCATATATGGGCATGAACACAACTCATGTACATGTATAAACAAGTTCATGGCAGCTGCACTTTTACAAAACAGCACAACACATCTAACTTGCTCCAATCAACAACTCCTAACTCACTTACCACATCCATGGACCCACATAACAGCAGAGTCCATTAACCCTATACAGTACTTAGTGAACTAACCACACATCACAAGGATGTCAGAAGCTTAGGGCACATCCAGGTCATATTCTAATTCAATGACAACTAGACACCATGAAGCCACATCTAGTTTCAGGTGATATTCTAATTCAATGACAACTAAACACATGGATACAAGGCTAAACTCATATCGGATATCGCTCACATTAGTACACTCTGTGAGCATGGTCACTGTCATTGCTCCAACAGATTAGCAGTGTGAAGCCACATCTAGTTCCAGGTGATATTCTAATTCAATGACAACTAAACACCAAACACCATGGATAAGGCTAAACTCATATCGGAAATTGCTCACATTAGCACACTCTGTGAGCATGGTCACTGTCATTGCTCCAACAGAAGGGCAGTGTGAAGCCACATCTAGTTCCAGGTGATATTCTAATTCAATGACAACTAAACACCAAACACCATGGATACAAGGCTAAACTCATATCGGATATCGCTCACATTAGCACACTCTGTGAGCATGGTCACTGGTATTGCCCCAACAGAAGGGCAGTGTGAAGCCACATCTAGTTCCAGGTGATATTCTAATTCAATGACAACTAAACACCAAACACCATGGATACAAGACTAAACTCATATCGGATATCGCTCACATTAGCACACTCTGTGAGCATGGTCACTGTCATTGCCCCAACAGAAGGGCAGTCTGAAGCCACATCTAGTTCCAGGTGATATTCTAATTGAATGACAACTAAACACCAAACACCATGGATACAAGACTAAACTCATATCGGATATCGCTCACATTAGCACACTCTGTGAGCATGGTCACTGTCATTACCCCAACAGAAGGGCAGTGTGAAGCCACATCTAGTTCCAGGTGATATTCTAATTTAATGACAACTAAACACCAAACACCATGGATACAAGGCTAAACTCATATCGGATATCGCTCACATTAGCACACTCTGTGAGCATGGTCACTGTCATTGCTCCAACAGAAGGGCTGTGTGAAGCCACATCTAGTTCCAGGTGATATTCTAATTCAATGACAACTAAACACCAAATACCATGGATACAAGGCTAAACTCATATCGGATATCGCTCACATTAGCACATTCTGTGAGCATGGTCACTGTCATTACCCCAACAGAAGGGCAGTCTGAAACCACATCTAGTTCCAGGTGATATTCTAATTGAATGACAACTAAACACCAAACACCATGGATACAAGGCTAAACTCATATCGGATATCGCTCACATTGGCACACTCTGTGAGCATGGTCACTGTCATTACCCCAACAGAAGGGCAGTCTGAAACCACATCTAGTTCCAGGTGATATTCTAATTGAATGACAACTAAACACCAAATACCATGGATACAAGGCTAAACTCATATCGGATATCGCTCACATTAGCACATTCTGTGAGCATGGTCACTGTCATTACCCCAACAGAAGGGCAGTCTGAAACCACATCTAGTTCCAGGTGATATTCTAATTGAATGACAACTAAACACCAAACACCATGGATACAAGGCTAAACTCATATCGGATATCGCTCACATTGGCACACTCTGTGAGCATGGTCACTGTCATTACCCCAACAGAAGGGCAGTCTGAAACCACATCTAGTTCCAGGTGATATTCTAATTGAATGACAACTAAACACCAAATACCATGGATACAAGGCTAAACTCATATCGGATATCGCTCACATTAGCACATTCTGTGAGCATGGTCACTGTCATTACCCCAACAGAAGGGCAGTCTGAAACCACATCTAGTTCCAGGTGATATTCTAATTGAATGACAACTAAACACCAAACACCATGGATACAAGGCTAAACTCATATCGGATATCGCTCACATTGGCACACTCTGTGAGCATGGTCACTGTCATTACCCCAACAGAAGGGCAGTCTGAAACCACATCTAGTTCCAGGTGATATTCTAATTGAATGACAACTAAACACCAAACACCATGGATACAAGGCTAAACTCATATCGGATATCGCTCACATTAGCACACTCTGTGAGCATGGTCACTGTCATTACCCCAACAGAAGGGCAGTCTGAAGCCACATCTAGTTCCAGGTGATATTCTAATTCAATGACAACTAAACACCTAACACCATGGATACAAGACTAAACTCATATCGGATATCGCTCACATTAGCACACTCTGTGAGCATGGTCACTGGTATTGCCCCAACAGAAGGGAAGGGCGTTCATATTCGCACACACGGTCGCTATCAGCGCGACGTTGATTAATATATATGTATGCGTGCGCGAGCCTGCCGTACGTGTATGAGTATGCGCGCGCCTATGTGTGTTAAAGCTAATGTTAGAATCGAACTAGTGTACCTCAAGTGGATAGATCGATTTGATGGTGGTAATCCAATGTCGTGATGTCCACATTTTAAGATCGAGATAGCTATTAGAATATTTTCCTATTACTTGTATTATAAGCGCTTGTATAATTAGAGCATATTGCACATTTGCTAGCCTTGTAAATATTACGATAAATCTGATGATGTATATGCAACGTAAATGTATTGCAAATACATTTGTAAATATGTGACACATTTTCCAGGGTAGTAAATGTGAAGTAAATATAATGGCAAATGTGTAACATGTTTACAAGACTGCAAATATGTTAGTAAATGTGTCCCAACAGATTTACAACAAATGTACATTATACGTAAATGAGATGTAAATGTACTTTTTCGCCTAGTGCTAGATGTTGACGTTTGAGTTCTTCACTTAGAAGAGCTTGCTGAACAAAGCTGAGTGTTAGATCATCCCCACGTGCCATCAATGCTGTCTGAAGTCCGTCCCAAGACTTTGGAAGACTGAGTAGCAAAATCATAACCTTTTGCTCTTCTGTGACACCTTGCTCTATGGCTGACAACTTGTCACAAATCTCTTTGAATCTCTTTAAGTGATCATTGACTGAATGTCCTTGATTAAGTCGAAAGGTCAGGAATTCACGCATCAACAGCATCTTGCTTGTAAGACCATTCCGCTCAAAACGATCCTTCAATGCTTTCCAAATCTCCCGGGGAGTTTTACAATCTGTAACAAGATGCAACAACGACTGGCTGATAGCCATCACCAAAACCGCCATAGCCTGGTCACTTTGTTCAGCATACCTCGCACGTTGATCCGCAGACGCGTCCGCTGGTAACGTTGCTGAATCCCCATCAACAAAGGCCCACAAATTCTTTGCCTTCAACACTGTCGAGGTTTGAAATTTCCAAGTCGACCAGTTTTCTTCGGTCAGTTTGTCAATTGACCACTTGCTCGACCACTTGTCCTCCATTTGCGCGCAATCGACCCTTTTTCGGCAAAAACACTACCAATTGTTTTAATAGGTCAGTCGCAATAACGCTGGGCCCATAACCTGTTGGATTATATAGATTTTGACACAGACGTAGCTCACAGATCTAATCACACGAAAATCAGAAGCGCATTAAATTGAACAAAGTTATTAATAATTAAGTACATAACTGAACTAAGTTCACTATAACAACACGATTCGCTTCGTGCTGGTTTTGCCCCGTTGATACATGGGAGAGACTTTCGATGAACAACTAATGCTTGATAGATTCAAAATGGCGGTCTAGGTTACGCTTGCATAAGTCACAATAGAACTCTAAACGAAAAGAAAAGACACACTGTATAATATCAATACATATATACCAAACAAAAATAAACAAACCGCTACGGTTTGCAGGACTTTGGCCAGCCACAAACTCGAGGTCAGCCATTGTTTCACAAATTTTGATTCGTTTGCCCGTTCATTTATTTACGGTATTCAATAATAGTTATGAATAATGATTTCCTCGTGGTCATTTTCTATACAAATTCATTGGCGGGATACAGATACTACACTATAGATTGTATGCATGTGTGCTGTGTGTAGATATTTGCCTTGTGTGTGTTGCGTGACTTCGCGCAGAAACAGTTACAGTAAGGTCGTTCGAACGCATATTGGCCTCCTCGCGGTCTCTCTCGTAGCTGCTGCCTCCTATATGTATATGCGATGAGCATAGTGGAAATAATATCGTGAGGCTGCTGTACTTACAAATATGATCTCCTTTCGGATTTTTGACTTGGCAGTCGGCAGTTAGAACTGGTACAGACTGTAAACACCTTGTAACAGAGCAGTTATCGTATTCGTTACGGTATGTTATCGGTTTGTAGCATATTGTAATTACAAGCTGTTCCTATTTGGCATTTCGAGTCCGTTTCATACTGTAAATTATTACGGTCCTGAATCAATCCCGAAATCGGCCGTGACTCGGAATGTAAAAGTCTAACGGT
Source organism: Ephydatia muelleri (assembly GCA_013339895.1). Taxonomy (NCBI): domain Eukaryota; kingdom Metazoa; phylum Porifera; class Demospongiae; order Spongillida; family Spongillidae; genus Ephydatia; species Ephydatia muelleri. The sequence continues at coordinate 32,945,408 of JABACO010000001.1, read as the reverse complement.
TCCGTATCAGGGTGAATTTTTTTCGTTGTGTAGGCCTACAGGCTACACCCGCTAGAAATAGTCATAGATGTAGGTATCAGAAGTTTACAATGATTATAGGGATCCACTAACTTACCTGTGAGTTCGACATAGTACGCGACTCGGTCGAGGTAATTATAGTAGCCACTCATATGCGTTTTCATGGGTGTGGTTAAAACGGCCTATATTCCTATTTATTGCGCACTATCGTAATTTACGGGCTAAAGTGCCGCTCGCGATATGGGTGCGGTACGCACCCGATACTTAGCCCCAACAATACCCATCTGCACACTGCACTGGACAGTGACATATCTAGGTACGAGTATGTATATTGGTCCGCACACGTGCATGTCTGGATATGTATCTGCATACCATGGCGTGGGCAAACTCTGCATATTACTGCATACGATACTATGTCACGCAGTGCTATATACGCCATTGACTCATTCAACTCAACATCATGGTATTCTGTACACATAGTGATAGGTGGATGTCAAAATGGTGGAAACTGTACATCAAATTGATTGAAGGGCAGCGATAACTACACTGTGATTATGAACTGTGAATGTACAAGGTATATAATACATGTACACTAACAGTCACTAATTTAATCACTGGTTCCTATTTAGCATACAGTGGTCAGTTCTGTGAGAAGGATCGGGATGGCTGTGCAGAGGAGTCATGTTACAATGGAGTGCAGTGCTATGACATACCTGCTCCTGGTGTGGGTAGAAGGTGTGGACTATGTCCATTAGGGTATACTGGAGATGGGATCACATGCACAGGTTGGTGGTAAAATGTCCCTATTCGATTGATTCTACACTGGTGCTTGGTTCTGGAATTTGAAATAATTAATCAGGCCCTTCTTATAAAATCTAATTTTATTGGCCACTGGTGCAAAACTTTCATGTGTAAAATTGTGCACTTCTTGTTGTTTGTCTCATCACAACTTGAGCTCTAATACAGTGTGTCCACCTGATTTCTGAGCTTTAGCTTTTGCATCGCTAGCATATGATGATAATTTAGTTTATATAAATAACCTAAATGCTCAATTGGAGAATATGGTTAATAGTCATTTCTATCCAATTTCTTTATATGTACCTCTACTGTAAGATGTAAATGAGTGTGCTACTAAAATGCCATGTGATCAGAAATGCATCAATACCATTGGATCATTCATGTGCCAGTGCATTGCAGGATATATACTGAATGCCAACAAAATATCTTGTGATGGTAAGTTTACATTTCAATAGTCTGAGCATTGTCTCGCCAATAAAGGCACTGTGATTGTATAAATGCTCTAGTGCAAGGCTATTTAACAAGCAACTGTGTCCAGATGGATATAGGGATATCCTTCCTACTCATCTTGTGTGCTGATTTAACCGATTATACGCGGAATTGTTATAGTAATATGTTTATCATTTTCATACATGGTATCAGAGTCGGTCCGTACTGTGTGGACTGAATATTTGGGAGAGAATTTAGCCTAAATATTTGGGATCTTGTGAGGTTTTGTTTTGCAGCAGTTGTGATCGACATGAACGCTTTTGAACCAGAGACGATCATTAGTATTGTATGTAGTTATGTAGGTTGCTGCATGGTTGAGCGTATACGTGTAGCTGTACGCTGAGTGGACTTAGTGTTGTGTGTGGGTGCATACATGGTTGTACGCTGAGTATACTTAGGGATGCGTTGGTAGCAAACGCTGAATGTACGTATATAGTAATGTGTTGATAGCCGTGTATGTGCGCTGAGTGTGCAGTGTCAGACCTTATCACGCGCTGCATCCCTCCCCCTACATGAAGACTGTATGATATAGCTATTTAACTTTTGCAAAGAACCTGTTGGTAACAATCACACGTTTACGGCTGTCTATACGTAATACTGAACCACTGGCAATGTCGTGGAGTACATGCTGTATGGCCAGAGCTGCGCGGACGCAAATTTGCGTCTTCCGCATATAATCGGTTAAAAGTTCATTCATTTTTGTCTCCACCTTTCCGTCTACAAATCCTATTAGTAACATTAATTAAATGCAATCCTGAAATTGCTATTATTATTTTTATCACTCAAGCATGGAAATCATTGCCTCTAGCTATATCATCACTAAAGGTAAAATATTTACTTATATTACAGTCCTGCATCATAGAGCCAAGTCTTGGCTGAAATATATGGCAGAATTAATTTCACTCTTGTTCGAGCCATTGCCAGGGCCATTGTGGGTAGAAATTTAGCCACAAAAACAAAAACAATAGAGATTGGAGATGTGAGCAATGTTAGTGTAATGTTTATAAGTAAATATATATTGTTGTTGGTGATAAATGAAATGCGATAGTCAAGAATAGGGCATAGGGGTTAATCCATTTTACAGCACATACTTGCAGAACATTTCATTGTGGGTACTGAATACGTTTCCAACAAGTACATGATCATGTATGCAGGTAACAGTGTTTAGTATGCTGAATTGTGCAGAGTGTGCATAACAACCATATGCAGATGAAGTGTAGACGTCTACATATGGACACTTCAATGATATCCTTCTGCATATGGCTGCTCTGCACAACTCTGCATACTAAATGCTGTGTTGCAGTGTATAATAAAGTAAACCCTATTAGAACCATTTGAGTAATATGCGTACATGAAACATGAGTTACTAAGCATGTAGAGGCTGCATAATGGGGGTACAATCATACCACATGTACACACGTAGGCCCCCTACATGTGTAAGTAGATTATTTGTGTTACAAACTGTTTGTGATTTGTATTACATTGCATTAACACACACAGCCCAGACTGTGCGGATGTCCTGGAATGGTATGATGGTTGCCAACAACAGTCTGGTGACCCTCTCAGTGATACTACAGAGAGCAGACCTACCATCTGGATTATTGTATCCTCTGGTGTGCAATGGTATTACAGGTGGACAGTGGTGTGACCCAAATGGAGTCCCGTACCCTGCAGCACGCCCAATCCCCACTAATGGAGGTTATGGTCAACTGAATGGGTCAGCAAGAGTAGAGCTGTATCGTGGAACTGTCTTTCCACATGGTGTTCAATGTTGTACCAATACCACCACCACTCTCTGTGTTGGACTGTACAGTGACCTCACAGTAGCTGCATCAGTGGGCCTTGCTAGGACAAACCCATTAAACTATGCTCTTTCTGTAGCAGCCACTGGTGAGTAAATAGGAAAGTGCATCACACGTGTGTGATTGAAGTGTTGACTCTCCCACAGTTGGTCCTAAAATTACAGGAGGTGTTCGGTATCAGTTGCTGACACCCACAAATGTTGATCCACCTGTGTTCCATCTGACCTGCACTAGCATTAGTTCTCCTCCCACAACTGTGCAGTGGACCATTGATGGAATTCCAGTTAATGGAAGTGACTATTCTTCCTCTCAGATAGTGATAGATGGACTAACAGCTACTTACAACAACACCCTGACTGTGACTGGGAGAGCACCTGGAATGTATACATGCTTTATCACCACTACCTGCTCACCAGTGTGCGGTGCTGCAGGGTTTAATCCCAGTCCAAGATACATCACCTCATCACTCACTGTACTAGGTTAGTACTACATGTGTAAAGAGCATCGTGTACTTATGGATGTATGCCTCTTCTTTATACAGCTCCTCCTAACCCACCCACTGGTGTCATTGCTAAGCGATCTGGGCCCGACAGCAGTCAGTGTCTCTTGGACAGCACCAACCTCAGGCGGTCCAGTGACCAGATATGATATCTACTGTGTGGCTAATGGAGTCGCTGGCACAATTGGGGGTTCAACCACTTTGACATCTTATGTCCTAACCAATCTTCAAGCTGGAGTTCCTTACAACATCTCTGTCACAGCTATGGGCACTAATATACCATCCTATAGAGCCTTTATATACATAATATGATATGCTGATGAACTTTACTTATACATGCAATATGCTGCTGAACTTTACATATACAATGCATTATGCTGCTTACCTTTACAACAACATGCAATATGCTGCTGAACGTTACACACACCATGTTGCTATACATTACATATATAATGCAAGATAAAGATGTATTAATCTTGTGATTTCATTTTAGTATCTTATATAGCATATCCACCTTCTCAGTGGTAAGTATGGCAACTCATACAAAATACCAAAAAACTCCATACTTGAAGTCGAATATAAACAACAAATACAATGAATAAAAGGTTTATGTATTTGCACTTAGATTGGCTAGCCACCATCATATATGTAGTGCACATCCAATTTTCACTTTATAAAAACTGAAAATAGAATAAAATTATTTGCTCAAAAATTATAACAGAATTCATGTCAGCACTACGAAACAGCAATGACTGAAAAAAATGTCAACTATAAATGTAACAAGTAATTATTCATAGAAACTGTGAAATTCCAATGTAGACTTTGATTCTTGAATCCTTTCAAATGGATCATGGGTTCAAAATTATTGAAGCGCCACATGGGATGCAGTAGTGATTTAAGGCAATAGCAGTAGTTCCTAATCTTACAGATTTTCATGTGCAAATCCAAATAATAATTAGATATCCCTTAACATTGGCACTTTGCTGATATTTGGAACAAGGCACTTTACTTCATTCATTGGGCACATAGCTTTTATACTCCAAACACTTGTATGTGTGAGGACAAGGAAGCTGTCATAGAATGAAAATGATTACAACACATATATGCACCACAACAACTCACACAGCTAATACAGAAGAAACAGGGACACCTGGTCCCTTTAAACCCACACTCGCTCATTGATGAGTCACTGCATCACAGGAGACACTCCTGCCGGGACAACAAAATGTGAAGTTCATAGATAGAGGTCCATGTGGTTTGAAGATGTTCAGGGATATGGATGTTAGTATAGCTGGAGAGATAATTAGAGGAACTAGAACAATGACATGTGTGTGGGGAGTGTGTGGAGGGATTAGGGCAGTCTCAAGAGACTGCCCTAATCTCAAGAGATGAGGCGTTAACCCGTGCGCTTGGAAGACACCAATTAACAAGTTATACATTTGCTTTACTGTTTTTCTGAAGATTATTAAGTATTCTTTGCATAGATACATGTACTTCAGATTTCCTTTTGCTTTCGTTTGACTCAGTACTTCATTTGGGGATTGTAGCTTAGAGACCTTGCCACACTTTGCACCGATCAGAGAGAAGGTAAGTTATTGTGTCATCCCTACTACACTTGAATGTGCCATTTCTCATAACCACAGTGCCTGGTTTGCTGCATGGGCACATAAAAGTGGCATGGACCTCACCATTGGCTGTATCATTGCTCATGTTATGTTTTATTATGCATAATATCTTTGGACAAATATACCTGTACATTTTATCATAATCTTCATCACAGACACCGGTGATTCTGCTGATGTAGACGTGCAATTCAATATACTGAGCACAGTCTATAATGGTGACTTGGCAGGAGCCTTGTATACAATGATCTTTTAAGGAGAGCTGAATGCAGTTGCTGAAGAGATGGACAGGAGATGAATCTTTTTCAGTGATCTTCCAGTCACCTCTTGATAGCAGTCGAGCTATGAGGGTACAGAAGGTGCCAGTCGTTGGCCACCCCTTTTCATAAAATAATATTATTGGTTGTGCATGGCCAATACAACAGCGTTTGACATCTTCAAGCTGTGATAGGCTCACCTCCTTCAGCAGAGAAGGCATGAAATATACTTTGTGGGGCATGGTTTTGATGACACTTATCACCCCTAAATGCTGCAGCAATTGAATATACTGATGCTTACTGAATAGCTCATCAACAAACAGACTTGTTCCATGACCATCAACGATCATATTTTCACTGAATTGTCCGTACTTGGATAATGCAGTCCATTCTGGGTCGTGGTCATGGCATTCATGCACTTTCTTGACAAAGTGTGTTATGTTTGACAAAACACTTTGCAGATCACAAAAGACAACATCAGGTAGAAAATCATTATAGTAAAGAAGGTTGAATTTAGTTAGAGAATGTATAGCTTCATCAACTTCATGTGGAGATAAGCCAAGGCTCTCTCCTATTTCCAGGCAATCATCTTTTCTGACCAAAGTATGGCATTTTTCCTCAGCCAGTGCTTTGACCTCTAGCCCCAGAAAGAGATCAGTAAGTTTAACAGAGATAGTCTCGTATTTCCGGGTAATTTCTTTTTTAAGTTTGTCTACTGTCAGTAAGTCCTCGGTTTCAAGAGACAAGGAATTTATAGGAAATACTACATCATCACTATTTGTATCGTAAAGTATTAGGTGTTTTTTGAATTCAGGTAACAAAATCGTTTTCAATCTAGTGTTTTTTTCTGCAATACTTTCATCACAGACATGTTCCAAGTCACGGTGAGTGCCTACAAAAAGTAAGCGAGGAGAATTACGCATTGATGTCAAACCCTGGATTGTGCGCTTGAGTATAAATTCATTGGTATGACAATATGAATATGAACTCCCATGAAGCTGTCCATTGTGATACCACTCAATGTTTGGATGGTCTTGCAGTTTTTCATTTAATTTTAAAACACAAACTGCCACATCAAGATTGCTCACAAATGTGGGAAGGAGACGATGGAACTCTGGCTGACCTCCCGAGTCAAGACAAATCATCCAATTGGTTGTCATAAGTGCTTCATTTGGATCCATTTGCAAACTGCTCACACATTTCAACAGTTCCTTTTCATGTAATAGTCTTGAGCTCTCTTCAAGCGCAGGTCTGGAATGGGCTTTGCTGTCATGGGGTAATTCTGACATCTTAGGCTGACATGGCAATGTGCTTAATGGAGTACATTTTGCCGTGTTTAAGATCTCTCTGACTCTTGCAGATAAAAATTGAAGCATTGTTTTAGAATCAACAATTCTAGAGTTGTGTTCATCTCCATTGCAATATATTGTTGTGATAACTGGTCGCCCCATAAGTGAAGTACTGCTTCTTGCTGTGGGAAGAGGCAATCCACACACTAGGTTCTGAATGTGGGTCTTTCCTACCCCAGGTGGACCCATAAACACACATCTAGTGAGGTGCAGGTTTATAGATCCAGCACTTAAGGCTTGTCTTGCTACTGCAGCTGATAACTTGTTATCACAATCCTCCTTTATCCTCTTTGTATCAGGAGTTCCATGCTCTTCCTAGTGTTTGCATGTGTTGTTATAAAATAGAACAGACAGCATTGATAATTTGTATTAAAGTAATACACATGCATTGCTTCTTACGTGCAAAGAATCTGAGTATTATCTGTCATAAAGTTGTAATCCTCTGAATTTTGTATTAGCCATACATTTTAATGCAAGCGAAGTTCAAAACCGCCATATCTTCAGGTAGGTGCGTTCAAATCTACATCGTTTTCGGGTCTCGTAACATCGGTACGAAGCTTGCGCAAGACAGCAAAACTCATATACACATAGAGAAATGGTTTAGTTTTGAGTATTGAAAATAAGATTTCAAAAGCGTTAATGGTTTGGAAGTTATAGCAACTCAATCACTATGCATTTTTATGAATTTTATATATCCGTGATGCAAACTGTCCCATATTCTGCGTCATCATGCAAATACCCAATTAAGTTTTGTGCATGCGTAATAATTTGCTTTCGAAGTATTTGACAGTAATTAAGTATAATGTTTGAATGCATTTAAGTTATTATTGATTCCTCGACTTTCAGAAATGTACCTCATAGGATTCCAACATTTTAATCACATCCATGTGCCCATATCTCTTTGCCTTTTGAAATGCTGTTTTTCCAACCTGCAAATAACATATGAATATTTTTGATGCATATTTCAATAAAACCCACATTTTGTCAATTGACTCACCTTGTCCTTAACACTGATATCACCACAACTTTTCTTCAGCAGCGTTGATACAGTCTCAGTAAAACCTCTAATTACTGATAGATGAAGAGGTGTCCAACCATACTGTTAAAACAATATGACATTTGTCTGAGATAAACAATAGCTAATTGATTTCACCATGACCATCACACGAATAATTTGAATGGTAACCTTTTCATTACTTTTGCATATATATGGTACATTATGACAGAAATTGCTTGGCCTTAACATATTTGATTAATGCAAAAACCTACGAGCAGCATCACAAATTTCGACATGCAGACAAACAAAACCCTGACTTCAGCTTATATGTAGCCTCTACATTATAGTGTACATTACTATCCACCATTGTGATGTGTCAATTGTCAGGAAGGCAACAATGGAGAAGAAACCTGTGTGCATTTCCATTGAACACATGTGCACTTTTAAAGGCTGGATAACAATTCTAACTGAATTATAAACAGCCCATAAATAAATAGATTGACCTGTTGTTTACCAGCTCGGATTACTATCTTTTTCAACATGCTATTCTGCATCATGTGTTACATGTGCAACATAAAATTAATTTAATTACATTACTGAGTGCGGTGTCACTCTTGTGATCGTGACTACATTTGTGATGCTTCTATATATTTATGGGTCCTGCAGACAATATACTATTACTTACCTTATCCTGGTCATTGACATTAGTGTGGTTGGGGAGAAGAAGTTTTACTGTATCAGTGTGGCCCCACATAGCTGCCAAGTGGAGTCCGGTTCTGCTATCCTGTTGTGTAAACAAGGGATGCAAAAGATTGTACTCGCTCTTAGTTCATATGGTATGTGGCCAGAAATTCAATTCTTACATCCACACATTATTATTATGATGAATGAAATTAACACGCTGACCAGGTTACACTGAATCCCATTACTAGGTAAACTCTGATATACTAACTGCCACTACCAGGTATTGCATTTGATACGAGGGACATTGTATTTCAGAGTGCACTATTGCATATACATAAATACCAAATGTCTCCATTATGCGAGCAACATAAATTCATTTTGTGCAACATTTCATAATGATACTGTTAATGATCCGCCCAAAACACAGTATGAAGTGATATCGATTCAGTGATGTCAGCTAAAGTGTTACACAATCTAAATTTACATACCATATCTAAAGTATTGATACTAGAGCCATACTTCAGAAGAAGTTCCACTACTTCTGTGTGTCCCTTCACTGATGCCCAGTGAAGGGATGTTTGTCCATACTGGCATGTGGAAACAATAAAATATTAGAGCAGTGAAACATACTTGACCCTGGTATAAATTGACGAGTGCTGTATTTTAATCTTTATGGAGTTTATTACAGCAGTTAAATATCGCCTAAATGCTAGTAATGAATGGTATTACTATACATTGGAAAAAAACATATTTAGATTATAATAAACATTGAAATAAACATTGAACATCTATGTTGAAAACAGTGCAACTAAATGTCCAAAAAAACTTCAACACAATATACGTTTTATTAAAATGTTGGAGGGCTCTTTTCAATGTAATAACACTGCATGAATGGTGAGGCAGATAATTCTCGTTTAGTGAGCATGCATGTTTATATGCACTTGGCGTTCGAAGAGTTTATTAAAAATCAGACTTTTGAACGCATTTTGCATTTTGAGAGAATTACAATTTCTCATGATTTTTTTGGCTGAATAAAGTACATACATCTGGAATCAATGTAAACTGCTTTAGCATCTGCAAACATTCAATTCCTGCTACTAGTGCACAAGTGCTCACCGTTTCACTTAATGACCCTATTCCCAAATCAAATATTATACAGGTACATCATCTTCACGCAAGCCTTTCATAAAGTAAAGTGTACAGAAGCATATGTTTATCGGGTAACTAGAGGCAAACGGCTTACCAGACTTAGCCACACCCTTCAGAATCACATGACCCCAAGAGGACCATTGGGGTGAGACCTCACACAAATGTGAAGCTTACTGGACAAACCTTGCTTCACATAAAGTAAAGTGTATAGAAGCACACGTAAATATGATCATCGGGTAACTAGAGGCAAACGGCTTACCAGACTTAGCCACACCCTTCAGAATCACGTGACCCCAAGAGGACCATTGGGGTGAGGCCTCACACAAATGTGAAGCTTACTGAACAAACCTTGCTTCACATAAAGTAAAATGTATAGAAACACATGTTTATATGTGTATCGGGTAACTATAGGGGCAAACTGCTTACCAGATTTACTAATACTAGTAGCCACACTCTTTCAGAATCACGTGACCCAAGAGGATAGCCACACCCTTCACAGTCAGCAAGTACACTGTAAGCCAAATGGGTAGGGCCCTCACACACACTTTAAACATGTCTTATGCACTACTTGCAAACAAACATACATGTGCGTGGATGCACACATTTACACTTGCTCTACCACAAACGCTGTACCTATGACTTTACAACAGCACTTACACAGGTGGCCTTGGTCTTGGTCCTCTAGTTGTTGCACCAGTACTGGCAATCATGTGTGACAATCCCAGGGTATCTCAAATCGTTGGCCACATGACTGGCAGACCATCTAAGTTCTGTAGAGTATGCTTGGTATGCTACCTATATACTGATATTGGGTACACACCCAAGACTCACACACATGGAGAATTTGGGAAACTTGAGGTATGTAAATACCATGCATTGATATGGTATACAATGGCCCTCTCTTGAAGGCATCACGAAAGCTCCAAAAGCTGTCTGATGTGCTCATATATTGTAAGTGTGAGCAGAGCTGTGCACTAGGTTGCCTACTAAATGGGGGGCATTATCAGAGCTGCATGCAGCAGCATGGAGCTGAAATCAGCATGGATGCATTAGGGTATTTGTACAAATGTACCGCTGGGACAAAAAAAGCCACCATCAAAGTGACTAACTGCATCAAGTTGTTCTACTGTAACAAAGTAAGTACATAGCATGTGTCACAATATACCATGTCTTGGTAACATAGGTACAGTATGGAATTCATGCCTGTTTTAGGAAAAGAGCAGTTTAACGTACTGCCTCATTCAGCTGTTTGAAGAAATGGTGGGCTCATTTGGGGAAGCCACATTGAACGATATAGACTGTCCTCTTTTGACACTGACCAAACAGCTTCTACTTGTACCACCTTCTACCCTTGCATGTGCTGTTTCCATTTGTCACCAGTGCAGCAACTCCTACACCCTGAAAGAACAGTCCAATGGACAGCTTTTATTTTTACAAACATGATTGGAACAATGACATGTATGCCTACATGTACAACATCTACTGTAGGTCCAATGATTAATGTGGTTAACTTCTAATTCTAAATATACGACAACAATACGCGTGCGCTGTAAAAAAAAACAAAAAAAACAAGGGGATGACAAAGAGTTCTCCTGCATAAAAGAAGAATGTCCAGAGGTACATATTCGTGCATGTAGCTGCTCTCTTCCTAATGACAGGACGGAACAACACCAGCCACACAGACTGTACGTTAGCATTTATGCCTTTTGTCTCTCGTAAAGAAAAGGTAAGAGAACCTGTGCCTCTTTCCCACTGTTTTATATCTTGATTCCTGTTAGGTGCTTTAATTGGAACATCGTGCAGCTACCTTCTCCATTTGCCAGCGTTCTTTGTATGATTCGTTGAATGGAACTACGTGCAGTCGATGTACTTGTACAGTTGTATGCCACCCACCCCCTCCACCGAGGGGCATGCAACGTTTCACGTGATCCTGCATGTGAATTTTTATATCATGTGACTTTGTAGACGTGTCATGTGATCAGCCTTTTTGTTCCTCTTCAGCTAAGCCTCAGTTGCTGGAGTGGGCTGTGAACCAGTTCACCTGTGCTGATGGCTTACAGTGTATTGGGACCTGCTCACTGCCACCACGGAAGGTGTGTGTGAGTTTATGTATTTATATGTGGTGGAATAGGGTTGTGAGCCATGATATTGAGAGTTGGGAAGTATGATGATCATATTTGTAACCAGATGCCATCTTTAAGTCCTCTCGCTCTCTATACACACACATATACTCACATACACACACATATACTCACATACACACACACATGAACACACATACATGTGCACACACATACACACGTATACACATGCATACAGACACTCACACACACACACACACACACACACACACTTGCATGACCATGCCTTCAATCGAGACAAGCCCGATCCCGAAAAGAGGTTAGTCCCAGTCATAAGTACATGTGGTTGATGACACGTGCGTCTATCACAGCAGGTCCGAGCGTGCTACAGGGCCGATTCTAAAAAAAAAAAGGCCTCTGTAGGAGAAAGCTACTATTTTGATCGCGAAAAAGTTAGTCCACCCCCTCCATCCACCTCCCTCCACCCACCCCCTCCACCGAGGGGCATGCAACGTTTCACGTGATCCTGCATGTGAATTTTTATATCATGTGACTTTGTAGACGTGTCATGTGATCAGCCTTTTTGTTCCTCTTCAGCTAAGCCTCAGTTGCTGGAGTGGGCTGTGAACCAGTTCACCTGTGCTGATGGCTTACAGTGTATTGGGACCTGGTTCCACTGCTCACTGCCACCACGGAAGGTGTGTGTGAGTTTATGTATTTATGTGTGGTGGAATGGGGTTGTGAGCCATGATATTGAGAGTTGGGAAGTATGATGATCATATTTGTAACCAGATACCATCTTTAAGTCCTCTCGCTCTCCATACACACACATATACTCACACACACACACATATGTCACATACGCACACACATAAACACACATACATGTACACACACATAATGTGGTGGAATGGGGTTGTGAGCCATGATATTGAGAGTTGGGAAGTATGATGATCATATTTGTAACCAGATACTATCTTTAACTCCTCTCGCTCTCCATACACACACATATACTCACATACACACACACACATACTCACACACACATAAACACACATACATGTGCACACACATACACACGTATACACACGCATACAGACACACACACACACACACACACACTTGCACCTGCGCACGGACAGGAACTGGATGCAACTTTGCATTGCTCTTTACAAACTTAGGGTTCATCCTTTGGCATACATCGCATTCCTTGACGTACTTCTTGATATCTTCATACATATTCTTCCAAAAAAATCTCGCGGAGATCTTATCTATTGTTTTGTCACGTCCCAGCTGTGCATACAAAATCTATTATTTGAAATCAAGCAGAAGATTGCAACAAACCTGCAACTCCAGCGTGGCATGATTCGAGGATGCGCTCCTTTTCTTCATCTGATCGAACGCAAACACGCCACAAAGCATCATCTTTGCCCTCGCAAGTAATATTCTTGCGGTAGTGTAGCACACCGTCTTCCAGCTTGTAGTTGTTTCGACACTTCCTCCTGAAGTTAGCTTTTTCGCCTTTTTCCATCCCTTCCTCATATTCTCCGTATATCAGGTACTTTTCAACAGCTCTCAATTCTTCCTTAAACTCCTCCATCTTCAACGCCACGCCAGCTGTAACTAGAATCGTCAAGCACGTGGGGGTCATTGAACCCAGGCGGGAGTCACGTGAACCTAAGGTGTCAATGACTGGGGAGTCATGGCAGCCAGGGAGTCATCTTCCAGCCAATCCGATTTCATTTGAAATGGCGGGCTGTTACTTCATTGGATGAAAGTCACTATAAATAAGCCAGTTGCATCTGCATGCATGCATGCATACAAAACGTTACAAGCTTAAAATGCAGCATGGACCTTACGGATTGCCACTTGAGTACTGGTCCCCAACAAGGTTACAGCGTGAAGTTCTTACCGACCACGACATTACCATACAGTGGTGCAAGCGAAATGGTCTACTGTCATCCTCTCAGATATGCTGGGGTTGCAACAAAGAAATGCTCTGGGTAACATACCCCGGAATCGATGGCTATCAGTAAGTACGAGGTAAATAAATAACATTAGTATATATTGGTTTTCTCCGTGTTATATAGATGGAGATGCTCTACACATGACTGCAGGAAAGCAAAGTCAATAAGAGCTAATTCTTGGTTTTCCGGCAGTCATCTGACATTGCAGAAAATTTTGGAGTTGACATTACACTGGTGCGAGAATATACCAGTCGAAACTACTGTGCGGTGGTGCGAGGTATCAAAGCCTACAGTGATCGACTGGTACAACTTTTGCAGAGACGTTTGCGAGTACTTTTTTGGGCCCACAAGCTTTTTAGAACTTGACTCACAAATCTGATATTTTGTCAGCCATAATAACCAGTTAGCCTTAGGACCATTGAATCATGTAGATATGACATAGGGGATCCCTTACAAGTAACACCACATCTTAACAGGTGTGTGTTGGTTGTTGATGATTGTTTCACAAGTGGACAGAAGCATTTGCTATACCTGATATGGAGAAAGTCAAAATTGCTCGTGTGTTATCGCAAATAAAATTCGTTTCAAGGTTTGGGGCACTGACATGGGCTTTGAATCATCTCTAATATGTCAGTTTGCAAAGATTAATGTGATGCACTACCAGTGAGGGATCCATACTTGACTCAAGAGGAGCAACTCAGCCACCTGAATTTGAAGTCAAGAAGAACCTGTGACTGCTGACCACCATAGAGACAAGAAGAAATGGTGAACCTCTCGCATAGCCAGATTAGGAAGTTCAATTTGTCATGAGGCCCATCTTTGATGGGTTGAATGACACACATTGTCTGCCTGGAAGCCAAATCTTAAGAATAGGAAGATGGTGGAGTGAATAAATGACTTCAACTTGCTATTCCTTTAAGTGCAGTACCATCAGTCCTTTCTGAAATTCATAATTATCTTTTGGAGGGTCATCCAAGAGCAGGCAACCTACTAGAAAACGTTTAGACCAGTTTGAAGAATGTTGTGATGTAGAAATGTGGTCTGAATCTACATGTAGATGGGCCCACTAAATCACCTGTGACCCCTTTAAAATCCACATAGCTGTTGTTAGATATTGGACTGTTGGTATTAACATTCACAGGTTTGGCCAAGTAGGCAGGACAGGGCATCTGTGTTAATGTGCTAGTGTGCTTTTTGCCATGGCAATATTGAGCCTTGAGGTCATACCCTGCAAGAGATTCCAGCTACCTTACCACCTGCCCTTCTGGTTATTTGAAGAGTAGAGTTTGAGCTTTCAAACTCTACTCTTAATTTACTCAAAGGTTTCTCAGCTTGAACTTTCACTTATGGTACAGCTTCCCTATTACCACCAAGGTTTCATATGCCATGAAATTTGTCTTGTTTATATTTTTAATTTTCCATTCTCCTCGATCACCCCCTCCACCCCCCCACACACACACTTTTATAATTTTTTTCCATGCACATCAATATTTAATTGCTAATACCATATGAGACAGCAAGACAGCCACATGAAATAGTTGCAGTCATTATTGGGTGATGGATCGCATTGAGCAAGGATAGTTGCTAAATTGGTTGGTGCTGACACCAAAATGACTTATGTATGTGTATTACTTTATTCATATACATGTACGTGCTGTAAATGAATGGTATGCCCATCCCATCACCTCATATGGAAATAGCATACTTGTAAGCTTGTAATTCCTTTCCTTTATGTAGTCTATTCAATTTAGAGTACTTCTATTTAGAGTACTATAGTCACTAATTTTGTGGTCTGATACATCCAGTCCAAACCAGGCATATGTGGCTACATGATAAGAGCTGTGGCTGATGATGGGACTGAAGTGGCACTTATAGAGTCCCATTCATTCAACGTCTCTCTCTCCTTACTCCCATTCAAACACTTTAATGTCTCCATTACTGCATTCAATGCATATGGAATGAATACAACAAATGCAACATTCAGTAAGCAACAGTGACATTGATGTAATAACATCCGTACCCATCAATTAATGTTATACTTTTTACTTCAGGCACCTTTAGTATTATCAGTGTCACAGCTGCTAAGACCTCTGAACCACGTGTGCAATGTAACTACCGTGATCACTCACCAGCAAAAGGATGTGTGGTATATCTAAACAGCATAACTTCTGATGTACAATATTGCAGAATAATCATGAAAAATGGTACAAAAGATCAACCATGTAACTCCTCTGAAGGTGCTCTGAGTGCAGGGAATTACTCAGTAGATGCATACGAGATTGAAAGTGATGGGAATGTGTCCTCAACCCCAGCAATTACTAGACAACCATTGCCTTTGTCAGCTGAACTGCAAGGTATTCCTTTAAATGCTTTTAACTTGCTTTTTTTTTTCTTATAGGCATTCCCACAACCCCGGCCCCACCAGGCACATCACCTTCATCATCGCTAGGTGTGTTTAAATGCACATGAATTAGGATGATATGATGTGCAGTATGTGGATAGAGTGGATTTGATGGCTACAATGCAGCTGATCCTTTTTGAAGTGTCCCGGCTTTCTTGCTCAATGTTGTGAACTTATTGTTTGATGGTAGTAACATTGTTACATGATGAAACTGATTTCATCTTTTCATATCATATGGTATAACAAATTTTATAGTGATGTGCTCTTGTGTTGAATGATTTTGTATTTCTTTACAGATGTCATTATTTGTAGTGTGGTTGGTTGAATGATTATTATTCGATCAAAATGCACAATGCACACAGAATTGTCACTTCTTTGCTGGACTTGTCACCAAACACAGTGCACATCTCACCCATTAACATTTTTTCTCCATAAAGTGTATTTTGCTGTGTGCACCTTTACTTTTAGAATCCTATTGTCCAAAAAACTATGCTTGAGGGGTGATATCATTCCAGATTATCACTCATTCTGCAAATGTAATGATTATGGAACAATAGAAGCTTAGTACAAAAAACTGTTTCATGGTTCATATCGGATAGGAATGCACACTATGTAGAACTGTAGTTTTATGACATGGTTCCTCAATTCTTGTTCAGTGTAATATTTACAGATCAACAAGAGTATCCTTTTTTTGTTTCCTCAAATGGCATGTGTAGCATATTAGGAAATGCAACATTGATTATTGAATTCCTGCTTACATAGCTATATTAATAAGAGTATAAATATAAGTCCAGTGGAAACAACATTGATGAATATTTCTCCTACCTCACCACTTGCAAGCAATGACCAAAGTGAAATCTCAAATAGAGTTAGTATTGGTCTACAACATGTCAGCTGCTTTGCAATGGTAATTGGTAGGTCTTAGCTATGTTGTGCATATTGATGCAGATCTGTTCTTCATATGCAGTTTATGGATCAGTGTGTGGAGCATCAGTGTTGATGATTTCAACAGTTGTGGGTGTGGTGGGTGTGATTGTCTACATAAAATACAAGCACAAAGGTACAGTGAGTGTGTATTGGTATTGAATGAAATAATGTTTCACTATATATTGAACAGATTATTTAAAGAACATCCAAATGGAAGAGAACCATGCATATCAGATGGTCAATAAAAAAACTGCTCCTGATATTAAGAATGTGGAACAATGTAGTGCATATGGAGTGGTACTTTAATGGTAAAATGTGATAATACATTACAATAGTATTATTAATCACTACTGCTCATGGAACAATGAATGTACGCATTGCATCCATTCTTGCTCCTCCTTTAACAAACTATATAAATATTCTGCTTGGGTGCAGCATGATCATTCGATTGCATTCAATGCTCATAGAATGACCATTGGGTCCCTCTGAGAAAAGATCCTGTCAACATGCATGTTGCTGTGATGCGCAATATCAATAGTTTGTATTTGTACAATAAATGATAAGCCTTTGTGTGTATGCATAGTTCTCAGATACAAAGCAACTAAGCAGAGGCTATCATTGTAACCTATTGGACACAATTCTTGGTAACGTTGTAGGTAGAAGTTTCTGCCATGTGTGATATGATGACAAGACAAGGTTGTTTATAGTGGAAAATTGAACATATGTTGTGGCATATTGGAAGCATAATGAAACGTATGATGATGCTGAAGACTTTGAACTGACCAAATATGAACTTGGAGCTGACATTGTGTGTATGTGGACCTTGTATTGTCGTGATGAAATAATGTATATACCATACAAAGTACAAGGTGGCATTGAGTGCAGTGGTGGTGAGGTTAGTGGGAGCAGAGGGAGGAGCTGATGGTCATGAAGGAGTGAATGGACACACTCCATTACAAACCTTGTACTGATAAGTGGGCTGAAGGACTAATAATAGATGGCAATGAATGATACTGATGGTGTATAATAACACTGCACAGATGATCCATTAAGATCACTGGTAGCAGTAACACTCAAAGTGGTCTGGAAACCAGGACCAGGAGTGAGGGGGTGTAGTGGCAGGAGATAGTAGAGATTGTTGTCCATTGATCAGCCAGTTTATCGGAAGTGACTCGTTGATCACACACACAAACACAGCAGGTGATCCCAGACATGAGGTCGCATTGGTGGGATTGATGGTGAAGATAGCTGATCCTATTATTATACGTAAACACTGATATAATGTACATAAATATACATACACTGCCACTCATGCTATGGTATGCACCACTTACCATGAGGTTGCAGACACATGCAGCACCAATAAGCACACGATGTGGTGGAGTGCACTAGATGGAAGTATACAGTGTAATATACACATACAATATACATTGTGTATATGAATCAGACGGAATCAGTGCATACAGTACCAGTAAAGTCACTTAGGTCTCAAACTACATGTATATCCATCTTCCTGTCATAATAGAATATTCATGACAGGAAGAAATTTGAGGCCTAAGCCAACTGTGATTTTACTGGTACTGTACGTACTGATTCCATTCCATCAATCAACAAATTGATGCACATTACACAGCTGTGGTTATGTACCTATGTAACTGTGTTAATCCTATTTATATATTGATTCATTGTATACGGGGCATCTGCCTATGGTAGCGTGACAGAAGTAATTTCCTGCAATATACAAACTTTTTAAGGATCCCATTGGAAGTTGCCTCCACCACATGACAGTATATTTTTTTGGCTGTCATCCTGATACAGACATTGCATTGTTAAATAATCTTTGCTGTATAGGATAACATATTAATTAAGTGGCAGTCGGTTGATGCATACAGAGGTCAAAGAAGCTGCATGTGTACAATGTACCTGAAACGTACCTTTTGAACATGTCTAATCACCACTGCTACAGGAACTGCCTCTGCAAATATAAAGTGTCAAAAATACCATGTGATTACATGATTTACATGCAGTCTCGAGGACCTTAAAGACACGTGGATGATGCGTTGACTGGAACTGTGTACTGTTTATGTACTTGTACACTTGTATAAAAAGATTTAGTTTGAACAGCACAGACATTCATTCTACTAGTCGCATGGGGACTGTGGCTCCACATATTTGGTACAAACTTTGGTACATATATGGCATCACATATTTGGTGGGACGCTGAGCGGCACATATTTGGCCCAAATATTGTACATTTTTGTCCATTATATGGAACTCCATGTTTGATCCATATCTGCTACTTATCTTTTAGGGTCCAAATATGCGTACGCATATTTGAATCATATATGGTGTCCGTTAGGTGTGTAATCCAGTGGAATCCAGATAATGAAGTGCTGAGTACACTTTGATATATAGCAAATTTTTATTTGTTTAGGAATTCAACGCATGCGCACGCACGTGAGCGGTGACGTTTAATATCTCAACGTGCACCTTGTATTATATGGAAAGGCACTCGAAGAGAAAGCCAATCCTTCAGCTTGACGAGAATAAAAAGTCTGGTGGTGAGTATAGCATACCTATGCCTTATTCTACTAACAGCAACCTTTTGTGTGACACATTGGAGCGTTCTGTTCGTGTGCACCGAGCTTGCGCATCTATAATAGTGCGGACACGACACAAGCGTAGTTCCGAATGGCAAGAGTGTGTTTATAAGATTCGAATGTTTAGACCTTTTGTCGCACTTCACCCTCAGAATCCTCGTAAAGGGGTGTGTATTATTTAGAATCTAGAGTTTTGAGCAGTATTATACTATCTTGTGCTCTAGATTTATAACATCCCTGTACTACTTTAGAAATGCTGTCTCGGCCGTACAGGTGCAGGTGAGGTATTTGAAGGTAGCGGCATAGATAGAGAGGAAGCTAACAGATAAACTCAATAATAATAATGATATTGGGTGTGGTGCGCGTAAGGTGTTTGTGTTGTTACAAGTGCAATTTCAATTTTTATATATTATCATTATTATTATTTTGTCAGGAAATAGTTGCAGTAAGCAAACAGGGAAAAGAAAACCTCGGAGGTCAGGTACATTGACGTTTAGATATAGAATATGACAGGTACTGGACATGTTTTTGTAATGAAACAAGCAGTTTTGGTACTCCACCTACATTATATTTTGTTGCTTGCGTTTCACTTCAGACTGAGTTTACACCTCCCGAAACTATGGATACTGCAGTCAGCCTCCCCCTTCCATCTACAGTGGAAGCTCCAGTCGACATGGCAACAGTCAGCAAGGACTATTGCAACTCTTTGATCTCAAATGAGCAACCGGTCCCTGCTCACACAGGGACTAGAGAGGCAGCTAGTCCCCCTGTGAGGGGTTCTATCATCAATGACTACTATTTGTACCATTTAAAGCGATACGGATTGGATGCAAAGGAATCCAAAGATAAAAACCCTCAGGTGAAGTGTTTGTGGGTGTAGGTGAGCATGTTGCATCAAGTAATATGTAGGAACCACAATTAAGGCATTAAAAGAAAATTGAAGATCTATAGTTTATGTGTATTTCGTGTTGGTGTGCACAGCTGCTGGCTGGTTTAAGCTACATGGCGAATCCTGGAGCCATAGCAGCGACAAATAACACCTTTCCCGACCCTCCTGTGGTCTCCAGCAGTCCTGGTGTTCCAGTGGAGAAGAGTCCTGCTGGGGGGAGGCAAAAGCAAACAGGTTAGTGTAGTGCCTTTGTACTGTAAGAGCTAATGGGGGAGGGGTTGTTATTTGCTCTGATAATTGCTGTGTTGAGTACTTAGTTCAGGGAGGAAGTGTTGAGTTTGTGTTCAATTGTTTATTGTGGTGTGCTAGTTTTCTTCCAATGTTTGCGTGCATTAATATCCCAAATAGGTCTTCCTGCCTACACTATCCCTAAATTTATTCTTCCTTGTGAAACTTTGTTTTCAGGCAATTCATCAGCCACAACCACTTCCGCAAATGAACAAGTGCTTAGGGTAAGACTAAGTGCAATGCTGTGCTGCAGCGGTGTGATGTGTGTGTGAATGCGTGAGTTTGCATATTGTGTGAAAAAATTTATGACTTTTGTTTTTGCATTACACATCCAGGTTTCAGCCATGGCATATCAGTGTATGTGCAAGTTACAATATTTCCGCGTTTTGGTGAGTGTTGTTGTCCCATTGGTGTACTGATGTCTTGTGGGGTTTGTGGTTTTTGGTGAGTGTTGTCCCATAGGTGTCCTGTTGTCTTGTGGGGTTTGTGGTTAGTTCCTACTTTTTAAAGTCACTAGTATAAATGCCTGTAGTGGTGAGTGCAGGAAGATAAGATACCTAGTTATACATATGCTAATCAGGTGTTTACCTTAAACACAGATTGGTGAGGTTTCTGATGTCTCCTTTAGCCTGCAACTATCGTGTGAACAAAAGTTCTGAAGAGCTTTGCAATAAGCCGTTTTTGGGAATTTAGGTTTGACTTCACTTCCTGTGGTTGCACCTGCATGGGCAATTTGGTTTTAGCAGAAATGCAGCTTTTACAATAGTAAAGCTAAGAGAACCGTAAATTTGAGTTAAGCTTTTAGTTAGATGTGGTTAATGAATGTACATGTATTTGATGTGCACCTTCAGTACTGTCCTCATTCACAACTGTCCTGGTTATTCCGTTTCGTTGTGCAGACAAGGCTTGAGGATTGGAAGGATGGTGGACTGCCTTTGAAGCATATGCTAGCTATACTCGAAGGAGTGAACAAGATAGTTGCAGAGTTCGAGATCTCAGCAGCACCCTCGGGGTGGAAGTGTGTCTGGGATAGGTAAGTTTTGGAAGGAGGGTCATTCCATGGCAAATCACCCGGTCATTTCCACCACACCATCTCAGATTTGATTTATATTTTTCACATGTGGAAAAATATAAATCAATAAAAAATATAAATGCTGGAAGTATCTCATTAGGTTGCACAAGGCACACACGATAATTTTTTTCATAGTTTTGACAATGCACCACATAAGAGGTAAGTTTGCATTCCAAGTCTTGTGAGGGAGTTTCCTGTGCATGATGAAACATGGCTAGTAATATAAAGGTTATTGAAAATGTTACAATGCAAGAAATTAAGAAGAAAAAACAGTGTCTACAAATGAAGTTTTTTCCAAACACTGTGAGCTTTTTCAGCTTTTTTGATGGATCCCAGTGAAAGGGTGTATCTTCCTCTTGAACCGGTCAAGGTAGGTAAGTCAGTGGTGCAAGTATATCACTGACATCTTCATCTGATGCTGACTCTGTCAAGCTAGTAGAGGTGGACTCTGGAAACACTGCACTGACCACGCAAGGTGTTGGTGATTCAGATTGCAACAGATCTTCATCAACAGTCTGAATCTTGAGAAACATGTTCACAAGCAGACATTACTTTGTGTAAGTACGTCCTGCATGGTGAGCACAGTTTTTCTCCAGGAACTAGGGAGACTCTAACCTTTAGTGCAGCAATTCTAAGTGCTTGTGTAATTACGCGCAACGACTTTGTTCTCGGCTTGCTTGTTTTGTGCCGCTCAAACGCATCACAACACTTTCGCTGCAAACAAGAAAACTTGACCAAATACAACTGCTCGTGATGCGAGCAGATGTCTTTTACGGTCGTTGGAGACAGCTTGGAACGTAGCGAGAGGAGTTCTAACTCATCGACAAAAACTTTGCGCAACGTTTGAAGTTGTTAAGAAACATTTCCCTACGCTTGAAAAACTGCAACACTTGAGATGCATCGCCATTAGACAAGCAATAAAATAGTAACAGAAAGTAGGTGGTGGCTACTGCTTTTATGTGGTGCATTGTCAAAACTATGAATAAAATTATGGTGTGTGCCTTTGTGCAACCTAATGAAGCGATGCTACTTCCATCATTTACTTTTCTTGATGTATAAGTTTAGCCATTCCAAATTTTTACCATTTGTACTCTATGATGATAACACTGTACTGTAAATATTATTCCTTTGTACAAAAACTTGTCCCTTTTTACCAACGAGCTGCTATACAATACAATATGCACTAATAGTTAGTAAACTTTATTAAATAATAAATAAAACACAATAGTGTTATGTGACATGGTGTTGGCTTTAAAATGCTACCTTCCACTTTACTCCATGACCCACAGTTCAAGAGATATAGATGATGGGGTAGCAATGATAATAAAAACTTAATAATCAAGTTTCTTAATATCTGATAGAGATGCAAAACTGAAAAATGGTCTGATTACTTTCCCAAGTATACTAAACACATGTGAAAATTTAAAATCAAATTTGAGATGGTGTGGTGGAAAAATAGCATGTCCATTGGGTGATCTGCCATGGAATGACCCAGGAAGCCTTCTATGTGAGACCTTTCTGAATTTCTTTATAATCGATCCTTGCTTTGCAAAGAAAGCTGCTCTAATCGTGTATTCAACATGTAGAACATGGGAAATGGTATGTTGCTATGGCAACACCATGTGCATGCTAATATTGCACATAATATGCAAGAATGGGGTTTCTCTCCCCCTTTCAAAGAATTAATAAATCGAGTTTGGTGAGAAGCATCCCCCCTCGCGTGTGTAACATACATAACTGCATATCTCATAGCTGTCTCGTAACTTCATGCAAGTAAGTCATCTGCACGTCTCCCTAGTTACAGCACTTTCTTTCCCTACTTTTTGTGTTGCCATTAGAGATTTGAAGGCAGAAAATGTTTGTCTTTATTCCCTGTAGTGCTACCTGCAGCTATTTTTATCAGAATACGTCCACGAGGGAGTCGTCATGGAAGTATCCTACTCACAGTCTTATGAGTCCTGGTGAGTGATTGGGATTAACCTGTATTTCTCTTCCCTCAAAAGTAAAAGTGGGTGGTTTTGGGGGTGGATGAAAAAGTGGGGGGAGCATGTTCTAGTGCCCTGAGGTAAGTTGTGATCACTTTGGCATAAAACTCCTTTGCTCCAATTATTGTCCACACACACACAAACATTTAATTTAGAGCTTTTGTTAGTATAAAAAGTTGACGTTGTTCTCGGGGTCTTTGAAGTAATTTTTTTTTTTGGTATGGTTCATAGCATACTCTAAACTGAGTGAACAACCGTTGGAGCAGGCAGAGGGTAGCAATAAGATGGAGGCGGTGCAAGATGGTGCTGTTATTCAGGTGAGAAAGTATGTGGAAGCAAGAGAAAGGGATTCAATATTAAAGTGCAGGGATGATTTTAGTATGTTACATTATTAGCATAAACATGGAGTACCTTTATTATTTGTATTCCTCTGTGTACAGTGGATGACGTGATAAGTGTCGTTAAAATTTTTTCCATCACCTTTGTGTTTACTTGAAATTTTCTAATAACAAAAAGAGAATATGAAAATCTAATTGCACAGTGATGTTTTAAAACTATTTTTCAATATCACATGAAAATTAAAATAGTTAGCTAACTAAAATTGCTAATTTACACTCATTTAATCAATATCCAAAAAAAACACGTTTTGAAGGCTTTTTCCATGCCTAATGGATGGATTGGAATGAAATTTGTAGTTACTTGGTACAAAGCGTTTGGCCGAGTCAGTTTTAACTCTTTTGCAGCGGCGGCGCAATTTTGCGCCGTAATGACCTTATCTCACTTTGGCGGCAGCGCAATTTTGCACAGCAGCTGCACAGCTTTTTCGTGTCGTGACTTGCGTAATGGCTAAACGCGCTACGTCGTCGAGGCGACTACCGTCTGACCCCAAGACCAGTGCAGATTATAATTTTCTCCACAGGTCGGACAAATGTCAGACCAACAACAATTTTGTTCGGACATGGCTGGACATTAACAAACTAAGATATTAGGTCTGACGAACTACTCGAGTGCGTGGGTAAATGGCTCAACTAATCCTGTGTTGATGATGCTAAAAGCAGCGTAGCTATGATCCAAATGAAAAAAGCATCTTCAACACCCACTCACCTAGGCATATTCTACGATGGATGTTGAAGATGCTTTTCTCATTTGGATCATAGCTACGCTGCTTTTAGCATCATCAACACAGTTAATCTTGTGGGGTCATTCCATACCATTTCAACCTATAGATGGACGATATGTTTCAGATTTTGGTGCAACTCCCCATATTTCTCAGTCTTGATATAAAAGTAGCATTGGTGCAATTTGTTTTTTAATAACGTTAATGGTTTACGAAATACAACGTTTTGAATAATTAATGAGTTTTTTCACAAATTCAATATTTCTAAGTCCTACACTAGGTTTGTAGTGGAGTTCTTGGCA
Source organism: Ephydatia muelleri (assembly GCA_013339895.1). NCBI lineage: Eukaryota > Metazoa > Porifera > Demospongiae > Spongillida > Spongillidae > Ephydatia > Ephydatia muelleri. Next base: position 32,920,115 of record JABACO010000001.1, on the reverse strand, counting down.
TCAAATCGAAGCTCATTTCATTTAAAACCAATAAATAATATGAGTTTTTGAAGGAGACTGAAGGGTTAAAATCTAATAGCGTTCAAAGCAGTTTTTTAACAAAAGGTCCCTTGCAGGTTGATACTTTGACTTTTTATTTTGCATAATTGTAGGCAACCTCATACTTTTAAATAAATAAAAAAATAACCCCTGGGAACCACAAGCAGTTAAACCATCGGACGCCATCCTTTTTTCCAGTCAGCTGACATTAGCCCCAATGAGAATTAAGTGGTGTTAATACGTGACAAGTGGTATTACATAACTATCCCTGTGCCTATCTAAACTAGTTGTATGACTCGACAGATTTGTGATATACACAGGTGCGCTCAAAAAACAAAAAAACATGTTTCAACACATACCTTGTAATCAACGTGTAGATGTCACCGTTCCATCTTCACCAAACCGTTCGCTGAAACGTTTACCTATCCGTACGGTACCTACCAGACCAGCTGGTATTGTACTACGGATACTCCTATAGGCAAATCAAGTGATAGAAGCGGGGTTTTTTTTACACCTTATTGACCTGGCACTTGTGAATTCCAATATGACTGTATGACAGTGTCAACAAAGAACAACTCACCCAAATGGAATTCAGAATTGCTGTGGCAAAAGGGCTCCTCCAGGAAGGACATACACGGCAGCAGGCACAGCATTATAACATTGCACCACAGTTGCCAACACGACTTACAGAACGTCCCTTCATTGAGAGAATCCCCAACGATACTCCATACAGTGGGCGTCCCAGGTGTGAAGTCTGCAGAGCAAAAGGCAAAAATAAGGTCACAACCGTAATACAGGTGTAAGGTATGCAAAGTTCCTCTTCATCTAGAACAATGTTTTGAACACTACCACACAAAACTAAGGTACGAAAAAAAACTGAGAGGAAACTAAACAATTACTCTATGCAATCACTTGCAACAGCATTCCTACAGTAAATCAATGTGTAACAACTTACAGTTTCGTCATTTTATGCGTCATCAGCAGCTATGTCAAATTCAACAACAACCGCGCGCGCTTCATTTGGAATAGCCTATCTTTTAGTTACGTATGAAAGACGAGCGTTCCTTCAACAACAATTGTGTTTTGGTGTGTGAAACACTTACGTGCTGATAGAGAACAGGTATGGAGAAATGCACAAACCAATTTCATGTTGCCAACTTCAAACTTTCGAAGTATGACACGAACAGACAGCGTTTGCGGAAGTGAAATCGTCATAAAAGCTTACCCGTAGTGTTTTGTAGGCAATAATCTACCATCTGTGACAGATGATTGCAAAAAACGAGTTCGAATTAAGAGTGAACTTAAAAATAAAAAAACGGGCCAATAATGACTACCCATGTCATGGTACTATCTCCACCCCATGTCATAGTACTATGTCATGGTACTATCTCCATCCCATGTCATGGTATTATCTCCATCCCATGTCATGGTAGTTAAAACGCGGGAAAAAGATAAGGCGTTGCTGTGCTTGATGCACCATTTTAGTTCCTCTAAGGTTAGCATCGCCGTTTTATACTACGCTAATGATAATTTTCAGGAGCTTGTAAAATGATTTCAATATGCCTGGCTTACCAGAAAAGTGCTCTTTTCTGGGTGAACAAAGCCACAAGGGCTCAGTCATTGAATTAGTGGTTGAGCTTATGTGGTGATACTGTAAGGCCAATACCTACTGTATGCAATCCTTATCTGGAAACTGTAGCAACCAGTGCAGCAACTACTGTTGTTCACCCCCTACCTGTACCAAATGGACCACCCCCTTCCCCTACTGCTGCTACATCCAGTCAACAAAAGAGCACTACCAAAATCCCCCGGGTGGCCTGCTTTCCTCATGATTCAATGATTGTAATTACATTGCAGTGTTTGTGAAGACTATGATAATTTTATTTGGTGTGTTGCGTGCATTATAGTGTATGATATGAACATTTTGTTTTGACAGGTTCGCCAGAAACTCCACAGGCGACAAAGATCCGGTGATCTATACAGTCCTAAGAACCTAGCAGCATGTGAGGAACCTGAGAGGCCTCAGGTGCAGTTAGACAGGCAGCAACAGCAGCAACACTGGGACCAAGAAGTGAGCGACGCCCTTGGTAACATGCTCCCGACCCCTCAGGAGGTGGAGCAGAGGGTCGTGCATGGCATGGAGGACATGGGAGGGGACAACATGTTGCAACCCTCTGACAAGCTGGACTATGCCGGCTCCGTGATGTGTGTTGCCACCTTGCCTTTGGAACAGCAAGACGTAACTGAGAGCTATGGATCCCAGGTGGGACTCGTGGCATCTGCATTGTCCCAGTTGCAGCCTGCCCAGTTGGCCGAACCACAGGCAGCAGATTCGGACAAAAGTGTACCTCAAGGCAAAAGTTTGGAGGAGAGCGAGTTGCTGTTGAGGCGTGAACAGCACCAAAGTGCAGCACCTGAAGCTTCCACACATGTGGTTGAGGTTGTGTCTGGCAGCGGAGATGCTGTCATTGCTGATCTTGACGATGCGGGCAGCAAGGCCCCCGATGTTGCTGAGGCCGTTGAACTGTCCGAGTACGGTCTCGAATTGCGGCTGTTGCAGAGCGGTGAAGATTCAAATTACGCAGATCATTCCCAAGTTGGACTTCAGCTGAAGATGTCCACAACCTTCCCCAGAAGAGAGCTGCAACAACACACCCCTGCTGGAAGGGAGAAGGATGAATCAAGGTTGGGAGCATTTGGTGTTTTCAGTCTGATTATAACTCACTATGTTGTAGAATTGTAATGTGTCTACACACAGTATTACGCTCACAAAACAATCCCAATCATTCTAATGTAAAGGCCAACTCATTGTGTTGCAGGTGTGTGTATACACACAGTATTACGCTCACAAAACAATCCCAATCATTTTATGTGCCAAATATGTGTACGTATATTTGATACATATATGGTACATTGTTTGATCAAATTTGATATCCGTTGGGTGTGTATCGAGTGAGCGTTAAATACTGCAAATCAAGAATTCTAATGCAAGTGAGCGTTAAATAGTGAAGTAAGCAACAGTGTATGCATTGCAATAATATTGTAGAATTATACTGCACAGCAACTTCATTGTCTCCAGCACTAGGTGAATGGAAGGGAAAAATGTTTCAAGAGAACTCCAATTTATCGTCCGATGCATCGTCCGATGAAGCCTCGTATAACGGAGTAGGTCTCCTAGACAACACAAATGCAGGAAAACAAGTGTTATAATCATGGGTACAGTATCAGGTAAAGACACCTTGTTTCAGGGCTAGTGGACACAAGTTCATCGGAGCTACTCCAATTTCAGTTACAGTCCATGCTCATAATTCTGGCGTAAAAAACTAGCCGAGCTTGTAGTCAAATGACATGCATGATCACATACCTTTCAAATAACCGGCGTAGTAGACTCATAGTGACACTACTGACAGCGTGTGTAAGAGTATTCGATCGATCGATCGAAGGTTTGGCAAATAAATTGACGGTTAATTAAAAATTAATAAGGCTGAGAATTCCCGTACTGAATTGGACGGTGAAGTTTCAAATTTGTTATGATCTCGATAGCCGTAAGCACACGTTTTGTTGTCTGCACGGATGCGTGACTGATTGCGGATTTTGCAATCACCCGCGTGCGGACGGTCGAATTGCTGTGCTAGTTCTGGGAACCACATACGTTTGAACATTATGGACGCCATTTTTTTTCTACATTGTTGTTTTTAGCACTAATGAAAAGTAAGTGCTGTTTACATACGTCACAAGTGGTATTATGTAATAATCATCATCAGCTATCACCAGAGATATCTGCTATCACAACTTAGGTTTTAAAAGTATCTGAACCTGCGGCAACAGGTTCAATATAGGATTGATTGAGGATTGATGAATATCATTAAAAAAACTTCACTCGCGTCTGGAGGGACAACGGAGAAACGGATCGCGTATCTCTTTGTCGCGATGGAACGAGCACTCAAAGATCTACAGTTCTACGTTTGTTCCGTGTCATAAAACGGTGTGCTTTTAGAGAAACAAACGAATTCCTTTTTCTCGTGCCCAGTCCCAAAATAATTCTTGGTCGTCGTCGTCTTCTTCTTCCTTAGGAAGGTATAACTCGAGCTACGAACGGTTTTGAAGAACGGCAATAGCACCAATATCTTTGGAATTCACCTGCGCGGTGCCCTTTAAGGTCATATAAAGACTACAGCGAGAAGTACCTCATGCGGTAGCAAGTTCTGTATAGGATATGAAGTTATTGCAGAAGTTTATTTGATTAATGAAGTTATTTTACAGCATGCACTCCGAACTTATTTGGTGTTCCTATCGCAGTTTAATACTTTGGCTAGTGAAGTTAAATGCCTTCGCGTAATCGAAAGAAGAGATCTAAGCAACGAGCAGAATACCTTCAAAAGCAAGACGATATTTTATCACAACAGAACAAGGATAAAGCCCGAGCGCGCTACAAGGCCGATCCCGAAAAGAAGAAGGCCTTTGTACGCGACAGCTACAAGGCCGATCCCGAAAAGAAGAAGGCTTCTGTACGCGACAACTACAAGGCCGACCCGAAATAAGGAAGGCCTCTGTACGCAACTACTACAACGCAGATATTGAATCTAAGCAATCAGCTAAAAGGCAGCGATATCAAGAGGAGCTCGAGGAGAACCGTGCTGCTAAAAGGCAGCGATATCAAGAGGACGTCGAGGAGAACCGCGCTGCTAAAAGGCAGAAATACGAGGACAATTCAGCTGCCATTAAGGCATCTGAAAGGAATCGGTATTGGAATGACCCCGCTGTCCGATTGGCTAAACGTGCTGCCGAGAGGAAGCGGTATCGCAGGGGTCACCGAACTACCACTACCACCCAAAGGTATGTCATGGCATGTTGTATTGCACTAGCATTAAAAAGCTATAGGAAGATGTGCATGCAACATGTGTACAGCACGCATGTAAGGAAGGGATCTGCACAAAACCATTCACTTCACATGTACAGCATGCATGGTGACCCAACTGTTGTGTACAGTACATGTAGTTTCTCCTTTGTGACCTGTCTATTGAATATTGGGGTGTCATCCTTAATCTGATGTACAAAAAGGCTTCCTTATCTGATGTACTACTGCTGCAACTGTGTATGAATTTAATTGCATTTGGGGAGCACTGAAAATTACTGCAACCATATCCTTCTCCCATATAGCTACTCCTTGTATGAACCCAAATCTCATGCACTAATGGAGTATAATGGTAGTCTTGAAAAAGCTATTCTTAGGGATAGTGAGCTTCTAAGTGAAGTAGATGATGCCTTTTGTAAGTCTCATCCATTGCTAGCTCAAAAGGTTGTTACAAGATCTGCCCGTGCAGCAGTAAGATTGGTGCAGATGCATTAGTCGGAGGACGAAGTACATCCTCCAACTCCTCTTCCCTTTACGCAGCCACCGCTGCTAGATACATTGCTGCCCCCCTACCGTCTGCCGCCAGCAGCAGCTGCAGCACTGCCCCTGCCGAGCAGAGCTGCCCCCACCTCCAGCAGCAGAAGCAGGAGCACCGCCGCTACCTGCACCAGCCCCACCACCGGCACCAGTATTGGCACCAGTGCCCTCACCACCACTTTGCCTGCTGCCACCCTGGCCGCTGCCACCACCACCCGCATGGCTCCCATGGCCAGAACCATGCCGTAGCAGCCATAGAAGAGGCTGGGGGAGACAAAGAGGACAAGGCGGTACCGTACAGAACATTAAGAACTCATAAACACATAATTTCTATTATTAAATTTTTAATCTCCCTCCCTTCAAAAATTAAAATTAATTTGTGACCACATATAAAGACGCCAGAGGAAAAAACTCATGAAACAAGTAAATAAAAACATTCTCTAACGAGAAAGTTGTTGGTATATAGGATTGACCAATAGTGGTGTAAAAAGCACAGAAACGAGTGACAGAAATTTGACTGGAAAATTGAAATAGGCCTATATTTAGCCCATTACTCAGGCATGTACTGTTACAACGTTAGTGTGCTAAATATAGGCCTATTTCAATTTTCCAGTCAAATTTCTGTCACTCTTGTTTCTGTGCTTTTTACACCACTATTGGTCAATCCTATATACCAACAACTTTCTCGTTAGAGAATGTTTTTATTTACTTGTAATAATTATAAATTTAAAAGAACGCGCATCTTTTGGAGTAATGGGAGCACTGTTCAGGTAAGTGTAATTAGCTTTGTATAATGGTATACTGCTTCAAACGGCATGTTGCTGATGTTCTTGCCCCTGGTTGTGATGTGTACATAGGCGATTCCAATTTTGTTGATGGCGCAGATGTGAATCCGCCTAGTGCGGATGCGGGCCCGGATCCTTGTGTTTCGAATCATGATGTACTACCGGTAGTACCAGTGGTCCCAGATGTGCCGGTCTCAACTGAAGCAATGATGCCTTGTACAGCCCGTCGTGGAATCGTGGAAATCCCACTCTGCGGTCTCAACCACTGGTCGTGGATCCGCTCAATCAATGTACTGCCAGCAATGGAAGGAGAACACGAGGCCAAATATGGCATTTCACCCGTTTTTATTCACCAACACACCGGTCACCACGCCGCTCATAGCACACCGGTCACCACGCCGCTCATAGCACACCGGTCACCACGCCGCTCATAGCACACCGGTCACCACACCAGTCACGTTCTGGGCGTGGTGAACGTGTACGTGGCCGGCGTGGTGACCGGTGTGCATGGACATAAAATCCAAGATTATAACATCACATACCACACGAGCTTTATGAAATACCTGACAACAACAACAACAAATACCGTGCCAAGAAGCCATTTTAACATACCGGATATTTGTGGATACTGCTTTTCAGCTCGTCGTCCGACAGTAACGCAGTCAATGTTGCCTGTGTCCTTGTATGTCAGACTGTAGACTGTGGAACTGTAGGTCAATGTTGATGAAACAAGATGAACAGCATCTTCAGCTGTATCTTACTCCGTAATAATGGGGGATGGAGAGGCACACAGAAATGATAAATGTGGCAGTACTGCTATGCATGTATGCATGAAAAACCATACAGCCAAATGTCATTTAGGGTGTACAGTGCAAAGCCAGCACATTCATCCTCATAACTCCACACTAAGAATCGGACGCCGAAGGAGTCCTGTTAAAGTTGTGGTCGTTCAGACGCCCTTTATCTGGTCGGCGCTAAGCTTGTGGTTGGGGAGATGGCCGGCCGCTTGTCCTTGACAAACTGGTAGGCCTGCTGCATAGGTAGCCCGTAATTCTGCATGAGGTAGGCGATGACCAGTGTCACCGAGCGAGAGATGCCGGCCATGCAATGGACTTTGTCAGTAGCCTTGCGCGTAATGTACAAAGAATTTAATCTTAATTTGACGTTACATCCGGACTGCTACCACGAGACGAGCATAATTTCCAATGGTATGTCTGTGATTTTTGGGAAATTATGTCCGCCTCGCGAAGGAAACATCATTTCAGACACGGAAACTATTAAAATAAATCTAACTTTTTTCTGCCATGCAACCACAAAAAAAAAATCATCTATGTATCTCTTGTAAAAATAAGGTAAAAACTTCTGTGTGCTTAGAAACGCTTCCTCCAGATCACAGTATAGCATATAGCTAGGGTGGGGGCGAGAGGGGGGGTTCCCATGGCTACTCCCGTCAATTGCTCGTAGATATTGCTGTTGAACGAAAAGACATTATTCTTGAACACAAAATTCATCAGTTCCCTTAGGACATGTTTGGGTAGGCCAATAATGTTCGATTTAGTCAGTAATGACTCAATTCCTTCATCCTGTGGTATACATGGACTTCACGTCCATAGAGACTACTAACGGCTCTTCCTCACTATTCTGTAGTATCATCGTTTTTAACATTTCCAATAGCTGCTGTGAATTCTTTAGGTATGTCTTAACTTTCGGGACAAGCTGTTTGAAAAAAAAGTCAAGTCTGTATAGCTGCTCCATTTAATCTCGAGACTACTGGTCTGACTGCAAGTAGATATATTGTGTGTTGACCGGATCTGGTGGGATAAGGAAGTTGAGCTCAATATCATCGATATACCCCACTCGATGTATAAATTGTCTCACTCTGTTTGCTATCTCTGGAGTCTTACCCCTTTCCAGTTTTTTATATGCCCTCTCATCTGCTAGATGTGCTTCCCCATCCATAATTCTGGAGAGTCCTCTTTACGAGGTTCTTGCGCGGTACCAGTCTTCTTTTGGATTCGGGGGGCCATTCTGAGTGGGAGACGTGATTTCAATATTACAAACAATGCTCGGCGTTCGCCAAAACTTTGTTCGACCCAACGCGTTTCACGGAAGGATCACTCCGACCGATCATCAGGGGGGGTAACCTTGGTTACAAGTGTTGACCCGGTCTCCTGTGCTACCTTTTGAAATTTCTTTCTTGAGGTTACGCACAACAGTAAAGGAAGTCTTTGGTATAGCTGAAGATAGAGAAGTCTGATTAGAACAATCTCTGAGTGTACCAGCATGCCTTTCGGCAGGGTTGGCTGCACACATAGTGGTCTCACACCGGATGTTCGACAGGGTACCTGAGTTCGTGCATTATCACGCATGGTACGACCGTTTTCCACATCGACGGGCATTTTACCCACGGGTAATAAAACCCATATCGAGTGGCTCGTATAGTAACCACGGCTTTAAAGCCCAATCTGCAGGTATTTGCGCGGAGTCCAGGCACATTGCTAATGGCACGACCGTTTTTCTACATCGACGGGCATTTCACCCACGAGTAATGAAACTCATATCGAGTAGATCGTATCGATACCACGCCAAGTGCTTGATCCATATGAACGATCCGATCAGATACCGAGTTTTCGATACTCTGACTGTTCAATCATAGACCCAAAACAAAGACACTTAATCTCGGCAAGCAGATTCCTAGGCTTTTTTTGAGGCCTCGTCTGTTTACCCTCTCGCATTTATTTTACCTTTTCGGCAGAAAAAAACGCTCGAGCGATTAATCCGTGTAGCCATTAGTATAAAACCGTTTAAGACTTTATACTTTATGTAAGAAAGAGATACTTAGGGTTTAATCAATATCTCTTCGTTCTTCCTGGATGGCACCTTTGTGGGGTGTTGAATTCGTCCTGCTTACATTTTGGCGCTCAATTAATGCAGCGTATTTCTTGGGACTCGTAGAGAGGCATGTTACCTTCTCCGTTGTACTTCCTGCGTTGGGTTTTTGTACTTTTGGTCCACATTTAATTAAGCCATAGTCTTCCCCATCGTTTTCATGGTAACTTGCCTGTTTCCAGGCTGAGCACTATTCTAGCTGGGTTTAGGTTAGTTCAGCAGCTAGGCTGAACTCTTTCACATGGGTTGTACGTCCTTCTAGCTGGGCTTTAGCTTTTAGGTTCAGCTTTGGGAGTGGGTAAGTTTATGCGAGAGGGTAGTCTGGCCGATTGGACCGTTGACGATTGCACATATCCACTTCTTTATTGGGTGGCGGATTCCTCGGTCTGGGGACCTTTGTCGTATGAATAAATTACTTTAAAATTTATTCTGAGCAGTACATCCGTTGGGGAGGTGCTTTCGCACGACTCCACCCACTGGACGTTGCTACGACGATGGGAATAAATTGCAAAGTCCACCAGCAGCTAAGATGGCGTATTCCTCGGTCTGGGGACCTTTGTCGTATGAATAAATTACTTTAAAATTTATTCTGAGCAGTACATCCGTTGGGGAGGTTTATATTTATATGGTCTTAAACCACTGTGTATTGCCTCCAACTTGACTAGTGCATGTGATGGGTGTGCCAGGACAAACGGTTCACTTATAATGGGCAAAGGAATCAGTGGCGCTCTCGTTCCAACACGTTTCGTTCACAGTGGGAGTGAATTGAGAAACTGCTCCATCCCAATCACTTGTTGTATCTCGTCTACGCTTGTCTTCCCCTTCGTCCATTTTTGTAGTAGATCCATCAAGCGGACACTAAATTCGCGGTTTGTCTCTCCGTCCTTCCTCTTCTCAGTTCGAAATCTGTTCCTGTAAGCCTCCTCGTTGATATTATACCTGATCAGAATCGCATCTTTAATAGCTTCATATTCTCCCACCTCCGTTATCGACAAAGCTGCGAATGCCAACAGTGCTTTTCCCGCCAACTGCGGAGCCAGATAATGCGGCCACCATTCCTTTCCCACCTTGTGTGCGGCCATTATCCTTTCAAAAGTAATGAGGTACGACTCGATGTCGTCGTCATCCTTCAGCGCTACTAGCTTCACGCTCAGCTCCGCCCCCGACTTTGCAACCGGCTGCGCCTTAATCATGGACATGAGGTTGTCGATATGCGACTGCATTGTTTCCATGGTTCGCTCCACTTCTCTCTCCCTTCTTGTCCGCTCCGCTACTGCTTCACCTTCTCGTCTTTGACGCTCGGCTGCAAATTCTTCGTCTCGATCGCTTCTGGCGATCCGCAACCCATTTTCTTCAACTCATCCATCGTCTCCATAGTCGACTTGTATGCGCGACCGGATCGCGTTGTCATACAATTCCGATGAGCTTGAAGTGCACGGTATACTCTGTTAGAGGATCGTATCCCACCGCTGCCACCAAATGTGACGGATCTGAAGTTCCGCTTGAACTAACAGCCGCACTCCGCAACCTAATGTATATAGATTGCTACCTCGTAACTCCCGTTCGTAGTTATTTACTAGCAGAACTCTTATTTTAATTCCTGATACATGCTTTTATACACATATCATGCAGTAACACTAAATACGTGACTTAATTAACCTAAAGTTCATACATAGAACAAAGCAGTTCAAACTCCTGAATGGCTCCATACAGGTTAGACCTTTGACAGGTCACTGATCTGTCACAGATGCCACCTGCAAATATTTCTTCAACTTCTGTCCACTCATCATAGTCATATTGGACGCCGAAGGACCCTCCTGTAAAAGTTGTGGGCATTCAGAATCTCCTTTATCTGGTCGGCGCTAAGCTGAGCGTTGGTGTGTGACGCGATTAGGCACAGAAGCAGCAGCGCTCTGGTTGTAACGGCTTTCATTTTCGAATGAATAATTTTGATTAATTATTTTTTCATATAATACAGTACTGTACATTCAATAATTTAATACTTGTAGGGTACATGCATCATGATGCATATATACATTACCTGCTAATGTCAAGCTACAAAATCAACTAGGTATGATCAGTTACGGCAAATGGGTATATCATGATGTGCCAGAACTGTCGCTACTTTAACCTCAGCTCTTGTCACTTTTTCCTGGAGTGGATCATTTTCTGATGGAAAAAACGAATCTATTTGCTTCTGTGGACCACAATTGCCACTTGATGCCGGGACACTGCCGCAGCAGCAATTACAAGTTTACGTGTACTAGCTGTGAGCATCAGGGAGAGAAGGATGTCAGACGTCACATTGATGGCAAAAAACATTGCAGCAATGTCCAGGGTCTTGAAAATGCCTATTTGTGCAGGATCAACAGTTGAATGTACCTGTGTAGTCCGAGGAACAAATTCCATAACGCAGTGGAGTTATTATTCTGATGCTGGGCTCTGTGATGGAAATGGCATTCACCTGTCGCAGACTCCACCATGTGATGGCGAGGGTCATGGTTGAATGCAAGGCCACTTTCTGATCCATTCTGGGTTAAACTTAGTTCGATACTTAGCTGCACCATCCATCTTCCTTTTTTTGTTCGCTGTCCTTCCCTTTCCGTTTCGTCGTGACCTTCCTTGTCCAACTGGGATGCTTGAAATTGAAGCTGATATTTTAGGAATCTGTTCTGTAGATATTTAAAGAAGCAAAGCAGTTTATCAAGACATGGACATTAAACCATTTACATAACTTACTCATTTTATGATAGGTATTTTTAATTCTTTTGGACTCCTTTAAAATTTTTCGCGGAGCAATCTTTGTAATTCTGAATAACAAATCGGTGTCATTAGGGTCAAATGTCATGTCTGCCTGTTTTCGACCCTTTGGAATCCCACTTGCTGAGGAGAATCATCCCTTTCACTCGAGCCAGCACTTGGTCCTGAGGGGGGCACGCCAGTTGACACCGCCCAAATGGCTAAACACAGTCAACACGCAAAGGTTGGCACAGCTCACATTGTTACAGAATGCAAGCCTACCCAAACAACTGCCCAGTGCAAGGTTATACCACATAATTAAGAGCATAGACAGCAGAGTTAGGACTTCCCCATGGAACAACACTTGCCCAGATTCACCAGGGCAAAAAGATTATCTGACAATGGCAGCAACACAAATGCGTCGACAAACTTGGCAAAATCTAGACCATTGGGACATTTCAGTGGCCATCTTCGGCGAGGTCGTCCTCAACATACTCTTCTACGAGGGCCCAACCGGCTTTGGAGCGATCGGCAAGCTTGATGAGCTTCTTCCTGCAGGAGAGAAGCTCCATACCTTGTTCCACAGCGTTCTTTGCGCGTGATAGGGCCTCCTTTCCCGCTCTTTTTTCAGTGCGCGAAATGCTGGACGATGCGGACTGCAGCTGCTCCTCGACGTCCTTGCAGAAACGTAACTGGTTCTCGTTTCCCTTCCGGCGGAACGAGAACGGATCATGCTTGATCTGCCAGAATAGCGTTTTCCTCCTCGTGATCAGACACAGTGAAATTTCCCGGTGTCGCGTGCACTGAGACCTAGACTGACCAATCTCCCCGCTCCCAAGGCTAATATACCCTCCACCACGTGGCCATGCTCACATGCCTCACACCTACATCATACATCATACGTATCCAATTGCAATCGGAGAGAGCATAGTTTCTGTCTAATTCACTACGTTCAAACGACATAAACGTTTATTTGTCAACTTTGTTGTCATCAAATATCGCCTGCAGCTCAGCACAGAGTTGTTCAACACCCTGGGGGTGTGGGGGGTGTGGAGTATGGGGGTGTGGGTGTGTGGGGTGTGGGGTATGGTGGACAAAATTAATTATCATCATCGTGGTAGATATGACTTAAGGAGGAACATATGTAGTTTCCAGTGTCCAACTCAGTGAGATTTCTGAGTGCAAAGATGTCACAGGTGTCTTCATCTTTGCACTCATGGGCAATAAGAGTTGTGGCTGGCAATGTGTGGTGTTCCATCATTAATCTCGTTGAATAAACTGGCACTCCTGCCATATGCGGTCATTAGGGATTGTCTTTTTTCCCTCACTTATTAAGCCTACATGGGACAACACATAAATATTATGCTTTTTTCTCAGAGTTATGCTGCTACATAAGCTTTTTGCGAAAATGTTGTTTGTCATAGTACTCTTTTTGTCGTGTTTGAGCTCTCTTGATATTTTTAGCAGCATTAGAGAACAAAGTTTTCTTCATCCTTAGCATCTTGCCACACATGGCTTCAACATCGGCCTGTCATTGTGTTTGTAGCAAGATGAATCACTGCTGTTGAGTTCTATTTCAATGGGTAGAACAGGTTTCCTAAAATAGCATATCATACTACACGCTAAATTTTATACTCAAGTCTGAAACGATATATGTACAAGTATGGTATAATCTAGGTCCACTCAGGCATGACATAAGTGACTCAGTGTTCTGTGTGCCAAAGAAAACCAGTGGAAAGATAGATGTGTAGATGGATGGTTTGTTTGGGGAGGGGAGTGCCTTTTTTTTCCTCTCAAAAATATCACAACAATGCAGACACATTAATACATATAAATCCTGATCGGGAGCTTAATACATTCAGTTCACTATGAAGCTTGATTCTGCAAGCCAGTGTCGGTTAATATTTGGGATATGGAGGGGAGCATCAATGGCAGAGTCGAATGCCAGAAGCAATCTTGAGCCCTGAGGGCATGTAATGGCAGAACGAATCAGGGGAAAAAACTTAGCTGTGTCGATTGCCAGAACAGTGTGTATGTGCAATATATGTTTGTTGGCCATGAGTGTACAACTGATCCAAGACCTCCAGATGTAAGAAACGAATGACTCACTACATATTCCAACTCTATACAAACTGCTTCTTTCGAATCTCCACCTCTCCTACCACATGGTTATTAATCTGCATCGCGTTGTATTAGCTCGCATTGCAACCACACATTAAACGGGACCTCCGTAAAGTTTGTTCGTTTATAGGGGTGTAGAGGAAAGATTACCTGCTAGATTTGAGATGGTTGTAGACTTTATATGTACGTATAACTCGATAATTCAAAAAACTTTCACAGCGTCATAATATCTGAAGGATATAGTGGCCGGTCTAGCTTCATGCGTTTTTTTTTTTCAGCCCGTGCTACATGTACATGTATACGTATCACTGGGTCTTTTTTTTTGTGCCTTGTGTTGAACAGTGGATATCACATGCACACGTCCTGCGCTATAGAAAAGCACACACATAATCAGTGCCAGTATTGCAGAATGCAGAAATGCGTAACCGTGGGAATGAGAAATGAAGGTATGTTGAGTACCAGTTATCAACGGCAGGAGTAAGACAATGGTGAAGGCCTCAAAAACCTATCAAGCCTAAAAACCTATCAAGACTAAAAACATATTAAGGATCAGCCTTCAACATTAATGGATAATCCACTGTAATATTAGGTCAGGTGCTGGACCTGCGGCTGGTTCCCCTGCTGCAAGCCATAAGCCAAAACCTGAGGCACACATGCCAGCACCAAGAAACGGTGACTTCTTGTGCTCAAACTTTAGATACAGTGATCAAGAATATGAAGCAGATGACTACTGCTGTTTGACACAGCAGGATGCAAGCATGTGTGGTGAGTAAACCAAAGAACAGTCCAGTCCTATGGCAGCACCACGAGTTGTAGAAAGAGATTATCTAAACACACTGTCTATGCAAGAAAGGAACCAATGAATGCAAAGCACTATCCCAAACCGTAATATCGCCAGTATCGCATCGGACATAACTTTCGCTTCTATAAATAGCTGTAGTTGCATATGCCACAATCACGCAAGCTATATGGAGGTATGAAATGATACGGAATCCAGCCGGGTCTAATATAGTATGTATTGTTTCCATCAAAGCAGTCAGAACGTCAACTCTCGCCCACCGCCCCGGCCACGGAACACCTGGAAGATGTCATACGTGTACGTTAATAAAACTCCTCTACAATATCTTAGGCAAGCTGAAAAACGCTGCTGTGTTTCAAGCGTTCTTTACACAAATATGACAAGTGAGTATGTCTGTACAGACCCCACCTAATAAGACCCAGCTCTTCATTATCCAGCTCAATGTTTAGTGATCAGAATACATTCTCTAGACTCATTGTAGATGTTTGCAGTGAATTGGCTGCTTTGCACGGCATAGGATGTATCCATGGTGATATATCACCCTCTACATTCTTGTTCATGGTGACTCTTATAACACTGTTGTACTGTGTTTAGTAGAGACTCACAGTGTCAACATTTGAAGGCTATAAAGAAAATTGTGAATAAAACTTTTAACACTAAATTTGTGCACTGTTATCATACCTGCAAGGAATGTAGATGGGCGTATCCATGGCGACACACTGAACACTTGAACACTTTCCCGGGATAAGCAAAAACCTCAGGCAGCTAAACGTCACCACCCATAGCTTGGCTGCCCCCCAGTGCACTCTAGTACAGGTGCGTCAATTTATTATAGCCTGCACCACACCACCAGTGTGAATGAAGATGATGACATAGAAAGTGGAAGCACTAGTTCTTTGAATTCTGATACTGATTCGAATGTAATATTACTATCATAATATGCACATAACAACAAATTGCTGTTGTATTTTATTTCCTTATCCAAGAATCATTCCTAGTGCAGGTTGGGGACTGATGATTAGACCCTGCACCAATGGCACAATTCCTCGTAAAGCGTATTTATGCCATTTTGCCATTGGGCAACCCCCATCAACGGCACCACCTTCAGACTATGAGCTGTCCTCTACGCGATGAGGCAGTCTCTTAGTCTACGACCCGCAGGTTGACCTGGTGAAATGTGCCTTCTGGCTCCTCCATCAGACAAATCCACCATGCCAGTAGACGTGAGAAACACTTTCCTCACCCCAGGTATCGACAACGACACCCGGCACCTGTATGCCAACATGCCGTGCCCATTCCCAGTAGCGCCTTGCCGCAAATGAGGTAACTGGTCAAATGTGTATCTCCCCACCTCCCTTATTTGTGGCCAGGTGAAACTCATGCTTCACGCCTGCACTATAGAAAAGCACACACATAATCGGTGCCAGTATTGCAGAATGCAGAAATGCGTAGCCGTGGGAATGAAAAAAGAAGGTATGCTGAGTACCAGTTATCAACTGCAGGAGTTTGGATACCATATGTTTGTACATAGTGCCAGGGGTCAAAGGCATCTCAACGAGCCACCTGGTTCCACATATCCCTGCAGGGGAGTCCAGCAAGTGTTCCAGCTCCTACAACACAAGTTTACTAATTTAACACTCTCACCTCACATAAGGCAGGTGTGATGTCTAAAGTACTTAACACTTTTACTTATACTTACTCCATTTCTGTAACCATGCAGGCACATTGCTACCACAGTACCACCAGGCAGTGGACTGATGCTCTCGGGGCTGTCATAATCTGACTATACACTCTCAGTGGTTTCAATCACAGGTATGGATACAAGTTTGGTCTGGGAGCAAGGATCAACACGAAGCACAATCAGTTTGCAATATATCTGATGGTGTCTGCGCAATAGCCTGGATATATGCTGTGTCAATATCGTCCAACTCCATATAGTCTATGAGTATTTTAGCGTCTCGCTCCACACGCTATTTGCTTAGCTTCACATCATCGAAAACAGAGTATTCAAAATATTGAATAATATTCAAGAGCAAATCAGAGTCATGGTAGCTCATAGCTCTATTAAATTGACCCAACCACGATGTTGAAACAATTGTTCTATTGAATAGTTGGCCGGAGACACGAGTGTTTGAGTATATTGAAATTTATAGCTTGAATGCCTGGAGTCATCTTATTTATATCAGTAGTGATCCTTTAAAGCATTTTTTTTCGTATTGTTTTTTAAGTTCAAATAAAAGATGTGCATCTGTATTTGCGCAGAAATTAATGGGATTGGAAACTGATATAATCTCATATCTCTCTTAGTATTTTATGGTGTATGTAAAAAATATATATCCAGCAAATTAGCAGTGTGCGGCAGGGTATATACTCTACAATCTTATGGTTGTCTCGTGGGTTTATGGTGTATGTGCTAGAATGGCCACTGAGGTTTTAATGTGTGCTAACTGTTATGGCACCCACTGCTAGTAGTATCAGCGCTTCTATCAGTGGTACACAGGAGAGTGGTAGACTATCTCTATGATTAGTAACCCGACTATCTATCAGTTTGCGGTCGTCAAGGATCTGAACCACCTACATCACTATTGTGTGACGATTCACTTTAAGGTTTCAGGTGAAGTCCTCGATAACATTGACACTTGTACGTCACACGTGTAGCGTATTATTTCTGTTGATCGCTATATCAGTTCGCATCATCTAGAACGAAATCTCTATGACGTAATGCATTATGCACTACATTATACATTATGCTGTCACGTCTTCTCAAAGCCTTCGCAGTCGTGTTGCCAGTTGCCATGCTCTCCTATGCAACGCTCCCAGAAAAGAACCAATATAGTACGAATGACAGCACCGCAGTGGATAAAAACTACTTGTCAGTTCCACCATTTTCAGTACACATGCCAGCACCAAGAAACGGTGACTTCTCGTGCTCAAACTTTAGATACAGTGATCAAGAATATGAAGCAGATGACTACTGCTGTTTGACACAGCAGGATGCCTGCCAACATGTGTGGTGAGTAAACCAAAGAACAGTCATATCGCAGCACCACAGTCCACGAGTTGTAGGAAGAGATTATCTAAACACACTGTCTATGCAAGAAAGGAACCAATGAATGCAAAGCACTATCCCAAACCGTAATATCACCAGTATCGCATCTGACATTTCTTCCGCTTCTATAAATAGCATAGGTGCATATGCGACAATCACATTTGCAGCAAGCTGTATGGAGGTATGAAATGATACGGAATCTAGCCGGGTCTAATATAATATGTGTTGTTTCCATCAAAGCAGTCAGAACATCAACTCTCGCCCACAGCCCCGCCCCGGCCAGGGAACACCTGGAAGATGTCATACATGTACGTTAATAAAACTCCTCTACAATATCTTAGGCGAGCTGAAAAACGCTGCTGTGTTACAAGCGTTCTTTACACAAATATGACAAGTGTTTGGCGTATGTCTGTACAGACCCCACCGAATAAGACCCAGCTCCAACTGGAACACACTGTCAGGCGTCAGCAGGAGTTGATGGATAAGAAAAAGAGGCCTTGAGGGAAAGAATGGAGACAGAAGTGGGAGGAGAGGAGGGAAAACTCCGAGAAAATGAGAGAGCAGGGCCCTAACAGAGGTATTTTTGACACTGCATGTCCTATATTGACTAAGTAAAATGTGCGTGTGGTGAGTAAACAGTCCTATGGCAGCACCACAGTCCACCAGTTGTAGAAAGAGATTATCTGTCTATGCAAGAAACGAACCAATGAATGTTGCGTTGGACATTTCTTCCGCTTCTATAAATAGCGTAGGTGCATATGCCCCAATCACATTTGCAGCAAGCTGTATGGAGGTATGAAATGATACGGAATCTAGCCAGGTCTAATATAATGTGTTGTTTCCATCAAAACAGTCAGAATGCCCACCGCCCCGGCCACAGAACACCTGGAAGATGTCATACGTGTACGATAATAAAACTCCTCTACAAAATAGCCAAAGAAGAAATTCGGAATCCATTGTTTCGTGCTAGCCCTGGTTGGATTTCATGGTTAATGCATCGTTGGGGTTTGTTACATGACGAAAACGACAGTAGGACAGCACCTACCCAAAGATGTGGTGCAGAGAGTAACTGAATTTATTAAAATTCACAACGCTAACACGTGAGACAAGGTATACCAAATAATGGTTTAATTGGAAACATATGGGCTGACATGCCAGCAAATAGCACTGTTGATGTCAGGGGAAGAACATCAATTACGATATTAACAATTAGTCATGAAAAGCAACGGATTACTGTGTGATATGTGGTGTGTAGTGTTTAACACCCTCGTGCTTTTCCCAATTCATTTTTCCATTCCCATTCGGACAATGACAACGGCAGCAGTGATGGTATAGGATCTGAAGGTATGAGTGTATATGTGGTGTGTTGTTTAACGAAGTATGGGGGGGTACATAGCCTCAAGATCATTGGCTCACTGTGTCATGCTGGCTGGACCGTACCCCAACACCCTGAAGAGGGTAGCATACAGCCTGGTCAGTGTCCAGGAGTGTGTGGACCAGTCCAGCCACCTTCCCATCTATGCCTCAGGAGATAGGCCAGTCTCTGCCCAGGTTGGAAATGTGGCAGCCGAGGCAGATAACTATTTTGATGGGGATGGGGATTCCATACATGTGGACCGAGGTTTGTGTCACTATAGCCCTAGTACAGTAGTTTAAATACCATATGTTTGTACATAATCATAGTGCCAGGGGTCAAAGTCTGGGCCAGTCCTGAATAGGCATATGGCTGATCGTTCTTCCATTCACTGCAGGAATACATAGAGGCCTTGGAAGAAGAATTGAGGCAAAAGTGAGAGGAGGGAAAACTGCGAGATGATGGAAGAGAGAAGGGCCCTAACAGAGGTATTTGTGCCACTATAAGTGTCTGTGATCTAAGCACGGTGGCTAGGATGCAATACTTCTAAGTGTGGGTACTGAGAGAAGAGTAGCTGAAACCTGCTACAAAGCATGGGAACGTGTCATCAGCATCACACCCACCCCGTAAAATGTCTGGTCCCCAGTTTAAGTCGATTGTAGATGCATGAAGTTTGCCTAATAAGTTAAACAACATTCCTTTGATTGCCGGGCAATCAAGGGAATGTTAAATGCCACATATGAGTGGGTGTGGTATACTGGGTGAGGGTGTCACTCTAGGTATTGTGCACCCATGCAGACTTTGAATGAACTGGAGGTGCTCCTCAAAACTGCTGAGGCACAGAAAGTAAGAATGGAACTCGAAGGCGTCTGTTACCCCAGTACCGCACATAGGACCTTCCACACACCACAAAGCCTACCTCACCAGTTGCTGCCACTGCTGGGTCGTCACACGAAGCCCTCAAATCAGGTACACCCACCACTGGTATCTCCTCACCCTACCCTACAACCGTCTGTTACCCCATTACCCCACATAGGACCTTCCACACACCACACACCGGTCATTACATGCATGTCAAGGGTCATAGTCTAATGCATCGATGGCTGACAGTTGTGAAGAGTTCTCTGTCCATAGCACATTCAGGAAAAGGAGGCCTTAAGCAGGAGATGATGGCCCTCAGGGAGGATTCCCTAAGGATACAGAGGAAGGAGAGAGAGGAGGGAAGCCCTCATGGCAGTACAGCTGCGTAGAGAGGTTTGTGTCACTATAGCCCTAGTACAGTAGTTTGGATACTATATGTTTGTACATAATCATAGTGGCAGCTGAATAGCGATGACCACTACATGTGCCAGCTTTGCTGCGACCATGTACGCGACAGTGCCAGCTACCCTAACCCATGCAGGGGCGACATAATAACTAGCTGCAACCAAAAATGCCTGGACATTTTAAAGAAAGGAAACCCAAAGTGAACTATACGTAACATTGAAAGGAATGTATTTTTGTATTTGTAATTTTTGGTTAGTACATTTATATATATGAACCCGTTTGTGGCTAAGCTAGAAGGAGAGTTGTGTGTCGGGAATGGCAACGTCGGAGGCACGTGTGCGCCGGGACTGTATTGTAGCTACAAACTTGGCACCATACTATGAAGCCAGCGAACTGGGAAGTGCGAGCCTGGTACGTACGTCAAAGAGAGGGTAGGAAATTGTAAGAGAGTACCTCCGGGGAGAAAAGGCGACTGGGTCTTGATTACTACACCATGATTATACATGCATCCCAATCTGCCTATCTGGTTGCATATGGTTTTTTGGGGGGTTTGTATAGTATACTTGCTGCTAGTATAAACCCGAGGAAAGGTGTGTTATCATTATTCCTGATGTTGAACCGAGGCGACTATGACGACTTATTGTCATGGCCCTTGAACTTAAAGAGCACCATCTCAATTTTACCGCCCACTGGAAGCAGATTAAGAGCTATCAATCTGGAAATTGAAGCAAGGGCTATACACTCGCCACAACCACACATCCCAATCATTTCTCCCAAAACGTTCCTGCCCTTTGTTTCCTGTTGTTCCCATTAGAAATTGTACCCTTGATCACCCTCCGAACTTCGTGTTATAGGACCTGCTAGTACTACAGTCTTGCCCCGGCCACGGAACACCTGGAAGATGTCATACGTGTACGTTAATAAAACTCCTCTACAATATCTTAGGCGAGCTGAAAAACGCTGCTGTGTTACAGGATTGGACTGGAACACCACCAGTGCACAGAGAAATTTTTGTCTTGATTTGGCCTTGAATAAAGGAGCACAGGTCAGCATGCATGCAACATGCAGCACACGATGCAGCAACCTAGAAAGCTATTTTTTACATGCACTTAATAAGGGTTCTATACTCAGCATTTTGTGACTTGCCTGTCTTTCATTGAAAGGAATGTATTTTTGTATTTGTAATATTTGGTTAGTACATTTATATATATGAACCCGTTTGCGGCTAAGCTAGAAGGAGAGCTGTGTGTCGGGAATGGCAACGTCGGAGGCACGTGTGCGCCGGGACTGTATTGTAGCTACAAACTTGGCACCATACTATGAAGCCAGCGAACTGGGAAGTGCGAGCCTGGTACGTACGTCAAAGAGAGGGTCTTTGCAATAGGGATTGCAACCCATAACGTTTGTGTAGCAGGAATGGGTCCGATAGCATTACTACTTAAATAGCGCTTGCAACCAAGCGGGTTAGGGTTAGGGTTCATGGCTCCCATGGTCGGAACGAGGCCACCGAGATCAGAAACATCAGACAGCATCCTCATTGGTCGAATTGGATATTCAGTGCCATTTTGTAGAGAACATGTCGGGCCTTCACTTCTGCGATATGAATATACTGTATATTTATGGAAACAATCACATACAAGCGGGTCAATGTGTGAACCAGGAGTTGCAAAGAGACGGGTACAGGAGCTCCTCCATTTCAAGGAGCTGTTGTGTACCAAAAAGGTATATCCCCGTTTGATGTGACTTGCAGTGATATGAGTATTGCTTATACTGTGAGTGGGTGTGGTATACTGTGAGTGGGTGTAGTATACTATGAGTGGGTGTGGTATACTGGGTGTGGGTGTCACTCTACGTATTGTGCACCCATGCAGACTTTGAATGAACTGGAGGTGCTCCTCAAAACTGCTGAGGAGGAGGCACAGAGAAAAGAGTAGGAAGTAAGAATGGAACTCGAAGGGTCATTACATGCATGTCAAGGGTCATAGTCTAATGCATCAATGGCTGACAGTTGTGAAGAGTTCTGAGGCCTTGGAAGAAGAATTGAGGCAAAAGTGAAAACTGCGAGATGATGGAACAGAGAAGGCCCTAACAGAGGTATTTGTGCCACTGTGACTATAAAGTATTATGTGTTGGGATTGGGCTTGATGTTGACTCTCTCATAGCTCCCAAGCTGAAGTCACCACCCTCCAAGAGGAACATAATGCTGCAAAGAGACAGGTACAGGAGCTCCTCCATTTCATTGAGGAGCTCAAGGAGGAGCTGTTGTGTACCAAAAAGGTATATCCCCGTTTTGTGAGACTTGCAGTGAGTATTGCTTATACTGTGAGTGGGTGTGGTACACTGGTTGTGGGTGTGGTATACTATGAGTGGGTGTGGTATACTATGAGTGGGTGTGGTATAATGGGTGTGGGTGTCACTCTAGGTATTGTGCACCCATGCAGACTTTGAATGAACTGGAGGTGCTCCTCAAAACTGCTGAGGCACAGAGAAAGGAGTACAAAGTAAGAATGGAACTCGAAGGCGTCTGTTACCCCAGTACCGCACATGGAACCCTTACAAGTATTTTCTGAAGGAGTAGCTGGTGGTTAAATCAAACCTTATTTCCAATGCCTTCCCTCCTTTTTTTTATCCGACAGATGATGAACCTGAAGATCCGACAGATGATGAACCTGAAGATCCCTCAGAAGATCCCCCGGCTGATGTGATGTACATGTTCAATTAAATCTTAATTTGCATGTAACTAAAGTTTTTTCTCGTTAATCTTCAGCATCTGTAGCAGACAAATTAACTACTCGTTACGCTAAATGCAACCCACGTCACATGATGTCTAAAAATACGTTTTGGACAAAAATTATTCCACGGTTATAGCAATACGCGTCATTGTGAGAACTGCGGCTGCTGCCCCGTTTGCGGCAAAGCTAGAAGGGGAGCTGTGTGACGGGAATGGCAACGTCGGAGGCAGGTGTGCGCCGGACTGTGTTGTAGCTACAGACTTGGCACCATACTATGAAGCCAGCGAACTGGGAAGTGCGAGCCTGGTACGTAGTCAAAGAGAGGGTAGGAGATTGTAGTAAAGGGGAACCCCAGTTGGAGATCTAAAGGCTGACCTGTACTACTCAGAGGGATTGCGCATGCGCAAGATTATACAATTAAGTTGCAGCTGGCTACAACTACGTGATGGATTCGCCAATACCTGATTGCTGGGTGTACTCCCCAACACTCCCTGACTGTGACAGCAATTGTTCGTCAGTGGTTTACTTCAGTGATCTCAGCAGCAATAGTTCGTCAGTCGTTCACTTTAGTGACCTCAGCAGCAACTGCTCGTCAGTAGTGCAATTCAGTGACGTCGACCTCTCTGAATCAACGTCTAAAGAATTATCGTTCTCTATTTCCCACGGCGATTCACAAATCAACAGTTCGTCTTACACTACTTGCAGTCAACAGCAGTCAAGAGTTTCTGAAGGTATTTTCCATACTGGCTATTCGATTTGAATGTGCCTTAAAGTTAATCCCTTGTATTGCAACAGAAATCGATTCGGACCTTTCATTGGGGAACCTAGAAGCAAGCGAAGGTGATGATACGTGTAAACAAGGTACTCATTAACTGAATTACATTTGCTACGTTCAAGTGTAGAAGGCGCATTTGGTGTCGTCCCTACATGTACCTAGTTGCGCGTAGCGTGAAGGTCGGGCTACGCCCAACTAGTCCCTACCAGTATCCTGCATAGTCTCGTACCCAGACCCAAATGTGCGTAACGATTGATTGACAATGGACGTTCTGAGGCTCCAATGAAGGGGGTCAGACAATGGCTGAGGCTCCAATGGAGGGGGGCTCCAATGAAGGGGGTCATATAGAGGATCCAATGAAGGGGGTCATATAGGGCTCCAGTGAAGGTGGTCATATAAAGGCTCCAATGGAGGCGTCATATAGAGGCTCCAATGGAGGGGGTTATAGAGAGGCTCCAATGGAGGAGGGGTCGTACAGCAGGGTTCGATGTAACGGTTACCCATAATCATATTCATAACAATGATGACGTTTTTGCGATAATTAAGTTATTGTAAACACATCACATCCGCATGTACCAGGGCAGGGATAACAAAAGGGACTTGTACCATGGTACCATTGAACAAAAGATAAAACATGCTGAAAGGTATAGTAGTCAGCAATTCTGTGTTTCTTTATAATGCTGAAAATCGGTAGTGTCCAGCATAAGTTGTGTACGGATGTCTTGAGTGGGCACACTTCAATTGCTGAGCTTGCACAGGTGTCTGAATTGGCTTTGCTGTTCAGAAACGCTCATGCCATTGCAAAGGCTGGACGCCCATTCTTTGATATGCAATGGATGTGTGCTCTTGATGAGAAGGGTCTTGACGTGGGGATGTCTTACAGAACTGATAAGAAGTGTTTATCCAGTGCATTGCAGAAGAGCAGCAGGCCAGTAAAATTACATGGAAATTAAGTAGCTTACAAATCGCTCGTTGCATTCCAGCCGACTTCAGTTTGCATTAATTGATTCACGGTGCCCAAGTTAAGTGGAGGCGTGCACTTGTGGAAAGTTTCCAACAACCATAGCCTTTATGGCCATTGGGTATCTGTAATGACAATTTCCCACACAGTCAGGAGCACGGCACTTTTCAGTATGATTCTTTTCATGCATTGTAAGATCTGTCTACAAGAAAAGCACTGCCATGATTATATTTAATAATTAGCCGCACCAAATTTGGAACGAATACGCTGGGTGTGCTTATGAGAGGATTGGACTGTAACACCACCAATGTAAAGAGACATGTTTTGTCTTCATTTGGCCTTGAATAAAATACAAGCCCCTAGAGAGAACTAACACCCCCATCTTCACAACACTAAACAACTTTCGGGCCAGCGCTCATCACAAAAAGCATCTCAGGCCCACTTCCCGTGGAAATACAATTTTGTAGAGGACATGTCGGGCCTTCACTTCTGCAATATGAATATACTGTATATTTATGGGAACAATCACATACAAAGGGCCTGTATCTCTTTCTGGTGCATCTTCTCCTCCTGTCCGGCGGCATGCACTTTATTTTCCCTATGACCCAGCTGAGAAATTCTCCATAGCTAAATGTGCCAGACAATGGAGGCAATAGCTGGAGACCTGCAGCACTTATGGAATAAGAAAACAAAGGTGGTTGAAGGAGAGACAGCAGGAGTGGCAGCAGTAGAAAAGAGATCACAGGTCAAAGAGGACTCAATAATCTCTTTGACTTTTCCTAACAGCATAGTGCTCGCTCTGAAGTTGCTCTCACTCCATCCACCCACACTCTAATGTCTCGCTTCGTCTGTTTGACCGTAATGAGTATTAAGATAAATTATGTATTATATTCACACTTAGTGGGTGGGCAACAGTTGCTATAAATTGTACCATCGCACAACTCTCTCCAAAAAAAAAGGGTCTGGTGTCCAAGTTGTTTAGATTATATGTAACAAAAGTGATGTCAAAGGTGTTAATATTACATCATACCTAATGTGGATGGGCGGCCATGGCAACAAAAAGCATTTTGGCCTCACTTGAGTACTGGTGAGGGGATGGAGGGTGCTACAACGTGGCAGCTGAACATCACTAGCGAGTGCCACCTTCCAATTGAGGCCAAGGAGAGAGGGGCAAGCAGAAAGAAGGGCAAGGACGGGACCGGAAAGAACTAGTATCGGCTCCATACTACACGAGTTTAGCCACGTACTTCGATACAAATGTGCACAGTCGTCTGGACAGAGTATCAATATTATACCGTAATATAGACTCAAACGCTATTAATAACTTTAAAATTTACAATGACGCTTTAATTCATCTGGTGCCACCCTTGCTTACAGCAGGGGGTGCGAGAGTACTTGATTTAGACAATAATTGATTAAATATTTTAATATCTTAATTTGCATGTAACTAAATCTTCTCGTTAATCTTCAGCATCTGTAGAAGACAAATTAACTACTCGTTACGCTAAATGCAACCCACATCACATGATGTCTAAAAATACATTTTGGACAAAAATCATTCCGCAGTTATAGCAATACGTGTCATTTCAATATCCGGCGGTTAAAAGGTTAAATATTTTGCTGCATCACAGGTTTGATTGGCTGTGCATATGGTATCTTCTAATTATATCCTCGTGCTATGAAAGTGCTACCTGTGTTTCTCGTCCATCAAAGCAGTCAGAACGTCAACTCTCGTCCACTGCCCGCCCCGGCCACGAAACACCTGGAAGATGTCATTGGACAGACGAGGGGCACTCTTCCACTTCATCAGGAAACCCTAAAAAAGCAAACCCGCTTCGAATTTCTCCACCTTTTCTCTCCCTTGCTTTTACAATATGACGCTTGCCCAACGTAGCGTCAGCGTCAGCGCCAGCGTCGATGAATCGTCTGTAAACAATCATCGTATGCCCCAGTGTCAGTTACGTGATATAGTGGGTCGGGAAACTAGCGAGTGCCACCTTCCGATTGAGGCCCAGGTTGCGGGTATGACGTGCGACGCTACAGTGCACCAATGTGGGGATGAGGTGCTAGCTAAGTACGTCGCGCACTTGGTGGAGCACGACACCATCTCTCAGCTGGCATCAGAGAAAATTAACAATGACGCTTTAATTCATCTGGTGCCACCCTTGCTTACAGTTTGACACTTTAATAAGCAGAGCATTTGATACGTTTATAGTAAAGCGATCAGCGGTGACAAGACTATCAAAATGCTTCCAGCAACACGCCAATGAGTCAAAAGCCCGGTCAAAAGCTGATCACAGCTTTATGCTGATTCTCACGAGCGAGGCGTATCTGACTTTTTGTAAGATGTGTTGTCAAGATCGTCTCTTGCCAATGGTCAATTCTAATTTTGCTGACTAATTAATTTATTACACTCCAATGACGTCACGGGTGCTCTGCATTCTGATTGAGCACCTAAAATCAGGTGCAACTTTGGTTAGGGTAATGTAATCCAACCACAGCTGCGAAAATTTGGGTCTGGGTACGAGACTAACTGCGTGCTAGTAAATGACAAAAGTGGTGGATAGTATCGCAAGACTGAAGCCAAACTTATATTACGAACTTATAATATTCCAGCACCTCCACTGACTGGGAATGTCTAATCACTGCATGTAGCCAGTACACTGTACTATCACTGCACATAATGCTGCCGCCATTAATGACATGCTCAATGCAGGTATTATCTGTAATGCAAGTAGCTTAAATCTTCCCATGAATGCAAGCGAGCTCCTCAACAACCCACTCTCTTCTTACACACATGAGCATCGTGCCCACCTTCCCACCAGCTGTCTTGGTCCTCCACAGAAGCGCATAATCGTCACTTTTCAGTATGATTCTTTTCATGCATTGTAAGATCTGTCTACAAGCATTGCCATGATTATATTTTATAATTGGCCGCACCAAATTTGGAACGAATACGTTGGGTGTGCTATGTGAGGATAGGACTGAAACACCACCAGTGCACAGAGACATTTTTTGTCTTCATTTGGCCTTGAATAAAGGAGCACAGGTCGTGGAAGACATGTATACCTTGTTCAACGTGAGCGATGTTTCCTTAGCGCCGTTCAGAGTTCCAATGGAGATTAATAAGGCCAGTCTGGAAATGGAAGTTGATACAGGTGCGGCCGCGTCGGTTATCAGAGAGGTCACCTACAAGACGCATTGGAAAGGAAAATGCAACGAGCGGCCCCCCTGAATCCACACTATTGCACCAAATGGAAGGGGTGCATAAGATTGATTAGATGAAAGTGGATATTGTGGTTACAATGAACTTTTTTCCTCCACACATTTCAGAATCTGAGAAAAAAATTAGAAAACTTTTGTCAGAGGGCATGACAATTTCATGCTGCAGATTCAAAGTGGGTTTAGAGGTATGATGTGATTAGGCTTCTCAATACTGTTATGTATGCGGTATGCCCTTACACCATAGAAAAAAGACACGTCGTCAAAAATATGAAAGATGGGACCAGGCGGGTCTGTATTGTAGCTACAAACTTGGCACCATACTATGAAGCCAGCGAACTGAGTAGTGCGAGCTGGTTACGTACGTCAAAGAGAGGGTAGGAGATTGTAGTAAAGGGGAACCCCAGTTGGAGATCTAAAGGCTGACCTCATGCTCCATGTACTAAGAGGTATTGATGACGAACGAGGCTGTTCGAGACTGATAATTTAAGGCCATACGAATATGAATGTGCCAGACAATGGAGGCAACAGCTGCAGACCTGCAGCACTTAGGGAGTAAGAAAACAAAGGTGGTTGAAAGAGAGCAGGAGTGGCCGTGGTAGAAAAAAGGACACAGGACAAAGAAGACTCAGAAGTGGCAGCAATAAGGAAAACAAGAGTTGGAAAGGCCCAGGAACTGGAAAACAGTGGCCCAGTCAAGCAGCATGTTCCAGATGTGGTTATGAAAAAACAACAAGACAGTGCCCTGCATATGGAAAGAAATGTGCCAAATGTCAAGCACTTGGCCATTTTGCTAGAGTATGTAGGGCAAAGGACAGATCCACTCACATGATATTGGATACCCTGTTGGCGTCAGGGTCAGAGGAAGCTACTCACTACAGTTGAGAAGAGTGGAAAATATTCTGAATCAGCTCTCGTATGAGTCCCGAGTATGTGTGCCTGGCCGAGGCAATAGTGAAGCTCACAATGAAGCAGATTATGGAGAAATATTCAGATGTATTCACCAGGATAGGCTTGCTTACCAGGGAAGTACAACATTGAGACCAACCCTTTGATCCCTCCAGTGCAGAACCAAGAGAGAATTCAACACGTCATGAAAGTGTTGGGGATCAGCAATCTAACTGCGGTGGAGGTTGGGTGACATGAAGACCTGTTCAATACTTCGGGCTACCTGGAGTCTAGCCATCCCCCCACATATGCTTCCGGCCGTTGCCCTGTGTTTGCCCTGGAGGGGGGCAACGCTGTGGAGGCGATTAATAACGTTGATGGCAACGGTGGCTCGATCCTCGTTGAAAACTTTCCCGGGCTAAGCAAATACCTCAGGCAGCAAAACGTCACTACCCATAGCTTGGCTGCCCCCCAGCGCACTCTAGTACAGGTGCATCAATTTATTATAGCCTGCACCACAGCACCACCCCTCCACTCTTGTGCAGTTTCGAGAAGCGCTCCACGATGCCGTGGAACTGGGTCACCTGTACACCGTGGTGGCGACACGGGAAGACGATGAGCCTGGACCCAGTACACGCCATGCCAGCACTTTCGTTTCGCGACGGATCTATGGCTACCAGGCTCTTGTCCATGCTCGGCGCGCATTGGCGACTGCAAAAGTGCATTGCAACAGTGAAGAGGTGGGGTTTGGAGTGATCATGTGTTTGTGTGCCATGGGGTGCACAGAGGAGATGGAGGAGACAGAATAGTTGTAGAGGTTGTCACTCGAGACGTGACATCAGGCACATTCCTTGTCTCTGGTCTCTCCCGGGTGCAGTGTGGGTTCTTGTTCCCTGTCCAAAATGCTCCACGCCAGTATGATGTAGCTATGGAGGCCGCAGTTGCTGCTCACTGTGGGGTTCTGGAGATTGGGCCGTCCATGGCAGCACAAGAGGCCATGCCCTGGTCTCTTAAGGAGGCCTTTTTATCTGGGCAGTCTGCTGTAGCAATAGCCGGCTGCCTCATAACTAACAGCACACAGTTCCTCAACCAGAGTCACCTGCACATACACACCAGCTTCATTCGACCCTGCCCCAATGCCACCATTCCTCGTGGGGCGTATATATGCCATTTTGCCATTGGGCAACCCCCATCAACGGCACCACCTTCAGACTATGAGCTGTCCTCTACGCGACGAGGCAGTCTCTTAGTCTACGACCCGCAGATTTATGATGGCCACAACATTGGTCGGTTCGTTAATAAAGGTGGGCTCTTAGAGGGTCTCAGGGAGCTGGTAGCCACATTAGACAGGGATCGGGGTTGCACAGCCTACTCCCCTACTGTGGCAGAGGCAATATTTGATTGAGTTGCTGGCCAACTACGGTCTTCTGTATTGGATAGCTCACATGGTTAAGTACCACCGCCTAATTGGCCATGATACCGACCTGGTGAAATATGCCTTCTGGCTTCTATCAGACAAATCCGCCATGCCAGTACACGTGTGAAACACTTTCCTCACCCCAGGTATCGCTATAGAAAAGCACACACATAATCAGTGCCAGTATTGCAGAATGCAGAAATGCGTAGCCGTGGGAATGAATATAGAAGGTATGCTGAGTACCAGTTATCAACTGGCAGGAGTAAGACAATGGTGAAGGCCTCAAAAACCTATCAAGCCTAAAAACCTATCAAGAATAAAAACATATTAAGGATCGGCCTTCAACATTAATGGACAATCCACTGTAATATTACATACTCGTGTGTACTCAGCTCAAGTACTGAGATCGTATTATATTAATAAATATCATTATATCATTAACTGTTATAAATGGCATCGACTTTGGTAGGGCTATTTTGGTTCTTTCCACCTACAGATCCTTTATTGACATCAAATGAAAGTACTGGTGCTATCGCTGTCACTGTTGGCACAGCTGTAGCTGTTGGTGTAGTGGGTGTAGCTGTCGTGGGCATAGCTGTCTTAATCGCCACAAGACATGCAAGAAAAGGTTCCAGGATGCTATTACATGAATATACACTCACTCCTTACATCTATCTGCACACATATCACACAGTAACACCTCAACAACATCAACCAGCGAACAAAATGATGCCCTAGACTGGTAAACTTACATTGTATGTGTCGTACAAATCGTGCGCTATGGTAGTTCGGAGTAAGGCCGGGCATATAGATATTAGATATAATGACTAACCCTAACCCTTTTGAATACATGTTTGTATTGTTATGTTATGTATGTTTTGTTTTGTTTTTTTTACTCGTCGAATAGTTTATAAAGAACGTTTTCCCGTAACGCGGAAATGCTTATACCACACAATACTGCAGTATAACTGCCAACGCCTTTTTCAATTCGATACCCAAGCAGGTATCTTTTTTGTATTAATAGTATTAATGAATTGTTGTAAATGCTTTAAAGATGCTAGTCCACATAACTATATTCATATTTCAGCTAGATGTATAGTAATTGGACAGTTTAAAAATGATATTCTCATCTTTAAAGCGCGTATATCAGTGTATGTAGTATGAAATATCAATTAGAAGATGTTGCATCAGAGATTTACTTTTATTCTGTACCAGATTTACACTTTCCAATAATTCCTTTGACTCAAAGTATTTCTCGTAATTGTGAAATAGGAATGAGCAAAACTTGTACAATTAAATGTGAAGGCCTCAAAAACCTATCAAGCCTAAAAACCTATCAAGACTAAAAACATAGTACGGATCAGCCTTCAACATTAATGGACATACTCGTGTGTACTCAGCTTAAGAACTGGGATCGTATTATATTAATAAATATCATTATATTATTGTTATTAAGAGTTATAAATGGCATCGACTTTGGTAGGGCTATAGCCCACCCAAGCCCACCAGGTTCCAGCAGCCCTTGTACACACGTACCATTGCTACAAGAAACACAATTAACTACTATGTCCTTGAGGGATAACATACTCGTGTACTCAGCTCAAGTGCTGGGCTCGTGGCTAAAGTCAGGAGAGGAACAGCTTTGAACATCAATGGACACCGATATTAGCTACTCGAGAGTACTGTAAACCAAGAGTTGTAGACATCAGACCATGTTCTGCACTTTTTGGAACAGTGTACGCATCCTCTAGAACGAAATCTCTATGACATAATGCATTATGCACTACATTATACATTAGGCTGTCACGTCTTCTCAAAGCCTTCGCAGTCGTGTTGCCAGTTGCCATGCTCTCCTATGCAACGCTCCCAGAAAAGAACCAATATAGTACGAATGACAGCACCGCAGTGGATAAAAACTACTTGTCAGTTCCATTTTCAGCACACATGCCAGCACCAAGAAACGGTGACTTCTCGTGCTCAAACTTTAGATACAGTGATCAAGAATATGAAGCAGATGACTACTGCTGTTTGACACAGCAAAATGCCAACATGTGTGGTGAGTAAACCAAAGAACAGTCCTACGGCAGCACCATTGTCCACGAGTTGTAGAAAGAGATTATCTAAACACACTGTCTATGCAAGAAAGGAACCAATGAATGCAAAGCACTATCCCAAACCGTAATATCGCCAGTATCGCGTCGGATATTTCTTCCGCTTCTATAAATAGCGTAGGTGCATATGCCACAATCACATTTGTTATGTTTCCATCAAAGCAGTCAGAAAATCAACTCTCGCCCACCGCCCCGGCCACGGAACACCTGGAAGATGTCATACGTGTACGTTAATAAAACTCCTCTACAATATCTTTGACCATTAGCGTTCAACACTTTGCTGGGCCGAGAAAGCAGCATCGTTATAGTCATTTCCCCGCTCAAAGCTCTGATGAAGGATCAGGTACTAATGCTGTTTTTTTTTTCTTTCTTTTTTTTTTCAGCATCTCCACCTATTCGTGTTTGATAGGTAGCTTCACTTAGCAGCAAAGACGTGGTGGCAGCTTACGTTGATGCGGACACATTACCGGACAAAGAGAAGATAAAGAAAGTACACAGAGGCCAGTTGTCTTTGCTTTTCATTAGCCCTGAGCTTCTGCTGCTGAATTTGGCGTTTAGAGAAATGTTGCGAACTCCCACCTACATGAACATCGTCGCTTTTGTCATAGACGAAGCACATTGTGTTACCAAATGGTAGGCAACGCACAAGTGAAAGAAATCATAATCTGTGATTCTTACTTTTCTAGGGGCAACCATTTTAGGAGGGAGTTTACCAATTTGGGAGAAGTCAGGAGTCTGATTCCAAACCACGTACACGTAATGGCTCTTACAGCAACAGCAACTGAACGCACTATAGCCAGAGTTTCTGCCATTTTGGGTTTAGTGGCTCCAAAAATCATAACAGTATCCCCAGACAAGTCTAACATATGTTACTGGGTGAAACCAAGAGACAGTATGAAAGAAATGTGTGAACCATTGCTTCACAAACTTCGCCATCAGAGAACTGCTATGCCCAGAGTGATAATCTATTGCAAGAAGTGTGATGATTGTGCTTCAATCTATTACTTCTTTCTTTCATCCCTAAAGCATGAATTTACTGAACCCATTTCCGCACCAAACGTCTCTCAGTTTCGTCTGGTCGATATGTATACTGGTGTGACTCACAAAGATTCCATTTGCGGCATGTCTGGTGTTTTTCTTTTTGTACCCTCTGAAGCAGTCGATGTTCGGATGCCTGCGGCATCTTCTGGTGTCAACGGTGCTTTAGTTACTATGTCTGTTAACTCTTGTTCCAGTCTCTGGAAGTGCTCTTTCGCATGTAGGTACTTATCAGTAGAATTGGAACAGGTCATGCAAGCGTAACCAGAGCTATAAAAGCTACGTAATTCCTCTGCGCTTAAATCTGGTTGACATTGAGAAGCTATACAAGTGATAGTGTTTCTGCACTGAGTAGATAACTGGCTCTCCAACAGTCTCCGTTTACCCTTTTCTGCGGGTCCTCCACATATCTTGCACCGATTCATATTGCAATGTAAATTAATTAGTTACTTGTTATGTAATCAATTGCATTCCAATCGCATTCCACTGAACGACTTTCGTTGACTTCGACGCCAGACTCTTTTACGTAGCATTATACATTATGCGATAATGCTTACGTAATGAGAGTCTGGGTACGAGACTAACCAATCCCGTCACAGCCCTCCACCACCCACCCTCCTTTAAGGGCAGGCCAACATTTGGCTGTCCTTCAGTTTACCCCCCCCCCCTACTTAATATTCATTGTTATTAATTAACACCAATCAACAGATGTTTGCCAAGATTCCTATTCTCGCGTGACATCGAAGCGTTGTCATGGCAATAACCCTTAACCCTTAACCCATCTACCTGTATAAAGTAAAATAGACTTTGTAAAATAAACACCTATCTTTGCCGAGCATGATATCAAAGTGGTGCTGCCATATATCAAAGTGGCCCCGCGGATTCGTAAGAAGCCCATGCATGGTTTATGCATGTATAAAAAGGTTGCGCTATGGGCCGCGTTATGCACTCTTTTGTGGCGGAGATGGCTCAACAAGCTCCTCAGGTTTGTGTGTATCCTTTGATTCACCCCATGACCTATTTCGAATTGTGTGGCGAGCTCGTAGATCACGCTACAACGATTCGGTGGTGCCAGAAGTTGAAGCTCCTTCCATCCAGCAAGATGTGCTCCTGCGGAAGAGGGATGCACCTCGTCAAAAGGAAGGATAGTCCGGAGCAACTGGGGTGGAGGTGTCCAAGAAAAGGTTGTCGAAAGGAGGTGACTCTCAGGAAAGGAACGTTCTTTGAAGGCACGTGGTTTAAGCCAATTTAAAAAGGCATTGAATAAATATTTGACTGAGCCCTTTTCCCTATTATAATTCAGGCAGTCACTTAGAGATTCAAGTTATATTGAGGTTGCTGCACCTTTGGTCTACAAAAACACCAGTTGGGAAAGCTCAGGATGAAGTGAAGGTGAATAAGATCTATGGGGAGGCCAGGGAGGGAGCATATCTGTTATTCTCTTTTTTTTTTAAGGTTGGAAGTGCCACTGCTGTAGACTGGTACAACTATATCAGAGACATCTGCATCCAGTTCTTTATCGACCATCCAGCAGTGGTAGGAGGCCCAGGAAAAGAAGTGGAGATTGACGAAAGCAAATTTGGAAAGCGCAAATATAACAGAGGACGAGCTGTGGAGGGGCACTGGGTCTTTGGAGGGATGGAGAGAGCTTTCTGGTGGAAGTGGCTCGCAGGGATGCTGCAACATTGCTCCCCATTATCGCTCAGCATGTTCGTCCTGGAACAACAGTGTACAGCGATGAGTGGGCTGCATACCATCAGCTGTCAACAGCGACAGGCAACGTTCACCTCACAGTGAATCACTCACTCCATTTGTGGATCCTGTGACTGGTGCACATACTCAGGGAGTTGAAAGTATGTGGAGTTCTTGCAAGCGAATGATGCGTGAGGAACGTGCGATGAATTCCTTGCTGTTTGACACTTACCTCCCTGAGTTCATGTGGAGGAGAAAGTTTGGAGGGCCTGTCGCTTTTGGACACATCTTGAAGCATATTTCTGAGCAGTATCCCGTGTAATACTATTTATGTATGTATGTATGTATGTTTCTATACTATGTATATGTATATATGTATCTGATGTATCTATCTATACTATGTATATTTGTATCTGATGTATGTAATGTATTACTAAGTATACATTAACAAAGTTCACTGGAGTGGATATAGTGGGTGTTCAGGGGTAATGGTTGGGTAACGCGGCCTTTACTTTATACAAGTAGATGGGCTAAGGGTTATTGCCACTTTGATATATGGCGGCACCACTTTGATATCATGCTCGGCAAAGATAGGTGTTTATTTTACAAAGTCTATTTTACTTTATACAGGTAGATGGGTTAAGGGTTAAGGGTTATTGCCATGACAACGCTTCGATGTCACGCGAGAATAGGAATCTTCTGTTGATTGGTGTTAATTAATAACAATGAATATTAAGTAGGGGGGGGGGGTAAACTGAAGGACAGCCCAACATTTTACCCAGACCGAGTCATGACAGCAACTGGGTACATATACCGGTATGCACGCACATTTCGTGTTCCAAACGGCGCTGGCCAATGCTACGCCATCATTAGTACGCACTGATATCGCGACACTAACGCGCACATGCACGTGATTTACGAGTGGTTCTTGCATGGATACATATGTTGGTACACAAAGCGTGTAGGCAAATGGGCTCACTTGCTCTTGTTTCCCCATCAGTCAACGACGATTTCATAAAGTAGAGCAGTAAAGGGACACTACGGTAACCGAAGTACCAGCAACGCTACAAATGAACAAAAACATGAACTAACACAACCCGCTAAAAAGTAAATGTACTGCAGTACCTTCATCGGCAATCATCAAGTGCTTGACCTGTATACTCTTTTCTGAACCCGAGGAATAGCAGTTGCTGTCACAACGTACTTGTTCCGATTAAACGTTCTCGCCCAGTCGCAATCAAAATGACCGTTCCTTGCCTCATTTCAGCCATTTGCCAGTCACTCAACGTGGCGATGTCTCGTGCGATCACGTGCACATTTAACCCAATCAATACAAGTGATCTGTTAATTTGCCAAACAGGTCCTTCGAACCATAGATTTGGAACATACATGCCACCCTTTATACACAGGTGTGGGGTGGAGCAGGCTTTGTGTATGGTCTCTAGGAAGAATTCCCTTCCGTTATAACAAATAATGGTCTGCCCGGCACTTCAATAACGGAAGGGAATTGTCTAAGGGGGCTTGTCCAAACTACTTTTGGAAAAATTAGCGTCATTGTGACGTTAACATATTAACCCCCCCCCCCCCCCCCTTTAACGTCATAACTCAATAAATTTTTCGTACGCGTCTCGTGGCACCTTGTAAATGTGTTGCACATCTTTCAATACTCTTCCGAAAAGTGTAGTCTGAATAGACATAACTGCTGCCACTAGAGTCAACGCTGCTTGCAAGCTAGATGTTTCGCAAAACTTGCGGACAATAAAATTTTCTTAGCGTCATAGCCTTAACCCCCCCCCCCCCCCCCTAACGTCACAATGACGCTAATTTTTCCAAATATAGTTTGGACAAGCCCCCTAAGACGTGCTGCAAACGGCACATTAACGTAGCGTCTTGTCACAACGAAAACAGGAAGGACAGATCAGTTTGTGGTAGGAATGGTATGAATTATGCTTGCTAACCATGCACCTTATTTCAGTCAGTAGAGTTATCTTTCAATGCAAAAGAGTTCTTCAAATCATAAATGGTCTTGCAGCCCAACCCACAAAAATTAACCTCTCTACGAACAACGTCATCACTACAGTGTGTAAAACATGTATATACTATCACATATGGGCTTGCCTCATGGCCAGCTACCATTAAAGCACAGGAAAAAAACGCGTCGAATCACTTCATGATTTTCAAATGATTTGTCACTTACATTCTGTTACAGAATGTTTACAGACTGTAACATAATGTAAGTGACAAATCATTTGAAAATCATAAAGTGATTCGACGCGTTTTTTTCCTGTGAAGTGGGTGCATGAATGTGTCATCGTTGGTGGTCATTACGTAGCTGTTCGGTTTTAAGGGAATTAAACGTCCTAAATGTGCTTTACTACTGACGTCAGTGTCATAATAAGATGTGTCGCCGTCAAAGCCTTTTGCACTGCACGCTGCTCTATACCTTGATCACGATCTTAATTGAGATGAAGTCTCGCTCGAGTATAGTCGTGTCAGGCGCCATAGCACGACCTGCCAGCTATCTCCAGACAGCGCACAACCAGACTTTCCAGAGTCACGTGTGCTATGATGAGCCACAGGATTCAGCCGCGAGGTGGAGAAAATGTCCGGATAAAAACTTTTGTTCGGACATACCTTTGGAAATTCAATCCACCGCATCACGCACGGGTGAGCATCTGATCCTCATTCACACATTTCAAAATGGTCCGTTTATCTTTTACTTTACACTCATTCTATTTTCAGTACCTCCATCACCTAGCAACCAGTAATAAAAATCTGTTTCTGTTTATTACATTGGTTCAGGGTTCAGATTGAGATATCTAGCTAAAAGGATGCACTAATGTACTAGTTATTGACTGAATCATTAATCCATCTTCTGGTAATATTCGATTGGCACTTGCAAGTAACAGCAGAGATAGAATACTATCTCTGTTAACAGTCATGACTCAATAAATAATTGGAGCAGCAGCTGTGAATGATAGTTGCCATGGTGACAGTCTAGTGCTCTAGAGCCTTCTGATACTGACGCTCCCAAAGGCCAGGGTCACTCTCATGAAGCTATGGGATGACATCATTAGCATTTAACCCTCACACAAAGCAACGTTACCTCGGCAACCATGGTGAGCATAGCCTTCCTGTCCACCTCACACCTGGCTCTGGGCCCCCACTGGTAGATGATTTTGGCCGTTTCCCCAACAGCCTGTCTTTCTCTCTTCAAGTACCTTTGATTGATGTAAATCTCACTAAATTAATTCATCAACAGAACTGACATTGACAACAAGCATTGGTAGGACTAAAGGTTGGCATACACGGGGCGACTTCCTGTCGACTTGTCGCATGCAACTCGAATGAATATGGGTAAAAGTTCCGTAAGTAATTGTTTAGTTTACTGATGGTTTGCGGAACATTTATCCATATTCATTTGAGTTGCATGTGACAAATCGGCAGGAAGTCGCCCCGTGTATGCCGACCTTAAGATAACTGTCATCCTGTGGTCAAAGTCTTGACTTAAAGATGGTAAATTAAATTATACGAATAGTTACAAAGAAAAGGAGTATTTAAGCCTGCATGTGCTCACTAATGCCTGCGACACATGCTGCCATATATGGGCTTCCATCCCACTTGCTGCTAACATCATCCATTGCACCATGGCGCTTAAATACAGGCTCCTGCTTCACGTGCTTAGCATTGCAACATTTATCTCACTACGCCACCTTGTATGGGTACACGTGTTCCCTTACATCTTGTCTACGTAGCCATTAATCAGTGTCTTCACATCACCAAACGTCGGATGGCGAGACCTGGAAAAATGGCTGACCTAGCTGGCAGTCAAAACAATCAACACTGATGTACTCTTGTCTGATGTCCATTTTCTCAAGCATGTTCCAGAGCTGATCTGTGTGTGTGTGTGTGTGTGTGTGTGTGTGTGTGTGTGTGTGTGTGTATGTAGAGGGTGACTGGATGGACTAACAAAGTGGAATGGAATGGCTAACAGAATGGAATGGCTAACAGAATGGAATGGAATGGGGTTTACCTTCAGTGACAGGTTCTGCCTTCAGCAGGAGTATGGACAGCAGTACAAAGAGAAGTCCCATATTGGACTTCTCCACATCACTCCTGGGATGGAATAAAGAGGAGGGGAATCCCCCACACATACTGCACACATACATTCTACAGACCCTTGTGCCTATATGGCTAGTATCCATGACAACACACTCTCCTCACCAAACAACAGTAGCATCAACCTTCTCCACTGGTAGGCAGTTGACCAGAATGTAACACACTGTCTTGCCACTCAGTACTTCCTCCACCTTCATCCCAAATACCTGGTGGGCAATAAGAGTTCTGTGCACACAAAAAGGGATATAGAACATGTTTTCCTTGTTGCCTGAAAACTATCACTACTTCGTTTCCAGGAATGTCATATGAAATCCTTTAAGATATTTCATTGATCAGGGATTTCTGTGCAGAATACCTTTTCACAATATAAACATATCTACATCTGATGTCTAATTCAGGTATTAAATACATTCAATCCACTTGAATGCTTTTGTACACCTCTAGACTTTTCAATAGAGAAGGATGTCAAAGGTGATAATTGAAGACAAGGATAAATGTTTCAGGAGAGTGGGAGTGAAAATTAAAGGTTCTGGGGAGGAGGTGGTACCTCAGCTAGCTGATGGTTGGCCTTTTCCAGAATCACAGGGAAAGTACGAGAGTGTTCTGCTCCTAACACCTTGTCCACCAACTCTGTTGCCATGGGAAACAATGTGCTGTAGTCGTAGCACACTTATGGAGGGATGGGGAGGAGGAAGAGAGAGCACCTTTCTTCCTTACTGGGATGGAGTTTATCGATGACATCATCAGATATCTCACCATCTCTGAGACCTGGGGGGGAGGTGAGGGGGAGGTGAGGAAAGAGAAGTGTGTGTTGGGACCACACATACCTGTCAAATGAGAGAGGAAGGAGGATGGGTGGGAGGAAGAAATCAGAGTCACCACAGCTTCTTGGTTCAAGTACCTTTCTCTTCTGTAGATCTGGTCCCATCTGTCCAAAGGCTTGCTCTGCTCTTCCTCTAGACACCTGAGAGCTCTCCCCACTATAGGGAGGGAGGGGGAGTGGGGGGGAGGGAGTAGGAGAGGGAGAGAATGGGGGAGGGAGGGAGTGAGGGAGAGAGGGAGGAGCAAGAGGAGTGGTGGGATGGAAGAGGGAGGGTGTGGAGGCCAGAAGGGAGCAGGCCACTAAGAGAGGCAGCTTGTGGTGTGGTGCATCCCGTGCTCACTCATGCTGCTGGGACGAAGATGTGGGTTGCGTACTGCTGTGAAGCTTCCTGGTAGAAACCCAAAAAAGTCGTTGACTAAACATCACCACGTTAACATCTGCAAGCTTATTTGTTTCGTCTACACGTACAACATGTTCCCAAACAACTCGTGACGGTGCAAAACAAATACATAAATAATACCGCGTGCTGCCTCAAGCAGCTGCAAGAAACAGTGAGATTATCTTATTTACGCCTCACCGCGTTTCCTGCGCTTCGCCGTGCTTCTGCCGGAGACCTGCTTCCGACGCTCTGCCTTGGCCTGCTCGCGCTCATGCTACTTTCGCACAGAATTCTCCCCTCTTCAAAAATTGCGCAACAGCCGCCACAATGTGGTCACGTGCCGAGACGTTCTGGAAGTGCAACGGCCATGGCCACGGTGTTGGAACGAGCAGACAAGAAGGCTTACATGGACGACAGCGTTCCCCTGAAGGCCGCCATCCTTACCCACCGGGCACTGCCTGACCACGTAGTACGTTTCCAACACACACATCTCTATGAGAACGTA
The DNA here is from genome assembly GCA_013339895.1 of Ephydatia muelleri. NCBI lineage: Eukaryota > Metazoa > Porifera > Demospongiae > Spongillida > Spongillidae > Ephydatia > Ephydatia muelleri. The sequence goes on along the minus strand of JABACO010000001.1, from coordinate 32,879,020 downwards.
GAAAAAGCGCGCTATTTAATGTTTGCATGAGGCGTTTACCGTTGCGTTATGTACATGTGCGTACGTGTGTTGGGGTAATGCGTGAGCGTACAAATTAAAGCGACGTGCACTTGTGTAGTTGTCAGTTGTACAGCCGAAACTCAAATTTAAGCGCCTCTGTCACCACGCCCACATTTGTTGGGTCCTAATTTCAGGAGTTTGTCATCAAGGTGCAGCGCGGGCCGAAGCCAGAAGACAGCTGGGAGGTAAGCCCGCCAAGCTGTGTGTTTGGTTATTATCTGTCAGCTTCTGGACTCGCAAAAACAAGGTTGCCCACCGATACAACGAGTTTTCAGAACTTAATGACGTCATTAAGGTATATCCCCACCTCACTATCGCTATCGTCTCTATGGCTTCTCCATTCCCGCAGGAGTGCGGCTATGCGACCCTGCCCCTCCCCCCCAAAAAGTTAATTGGATCATCAGAGAGACAGTTTTTGATTGAGCGGCAACAGAAATTGCAGGTGTTCCTGGATGCTCTATTGCATGAACCATTTCTGAGCTCCAGGTATGAAGTGAAGAAGTTCTTGGATCCTTCCAACTACACTGAAAATATCTATGGTACTTACCCGAATTAGAGCACACCGTGGCATCATATCTGATACTTACCCATGTGTGTCCAGACACTGCCCTTAGGGATGTCTCCATGTTCTTCAGATCTGAACCAACATGGAATGTTGTCAAACCTCTCAAAGACATAGGTAAACCCCCCTCACCCCCATGTTGATGGGGCGTGGCTTTATGGGTGTGGCCACTACTACTCAGGATCCAGATTTCGCAAGCAGTATTATTTGATAGAGTCCAAGACCAACCCAAGCCTGCCCAATCACCTGCTCTCATGGGTGAGTTGTGTCATAGAGGAGGAACGTGTGACACTCATGATGTACCCTTGTTCTCCTCTCTCTCTCTCACCCTTCCTCCTCCTCCCCATCCCCAGGTGGAGCCAGGACCAGACTTTTCTCTCGGACACAGAGAGCTGGAAGTTTCCCTGAAGACCCTCACTGAAATCAAGGTAACCATGGAGACAGAGATGTCACTGTGGTTTAGCACTCTTTATTATGCACATCCATTCTGCACACAAAATGTATACCAAACCTTCACAAATTCTCATGCAACATTTTCCCTCCCTCTTTTCTCCCTCCCTCCCTCCTTCCATCCTCTCCCTCTACCCTCCCTCCCCACTCCCTCCATCCTCCCCTACCCTCCCCTCCCCCTCCTCCCCCCTCCCCCTTCCCTCCCTCCCCCTCCACCTCCCTCCCTCCCCTCCACCTCCCTCCCTCCCCCTCCACCTCCCTCCCTCCCCCTCCACCTCCCTCCCTCCCCCTCCACCTCCCTCCCTCCTCCCTCCCCC
>JABACO010000001.1:32860211-32876631 GCA_013339895.1 Ephydatia muelleri | reverse complement strand
ATCTCCCTCCCCCTGCCCCTCCCTCCTCCCTTCCCCTCCCCTGCCCCTCCCTCCCCCCTCCAGCACCCGTACATTCTCTCTCCCATGTCAGCCACCTTCAATGGTACAGGACTGATGGTGGTCAGGAAGTATGTCCCCACAGGCTCCCTCAGAGACAGGATATGGGGAGGACTGAAGCCCCAGCTCACCCTACTGCAGAAGTGCTTTGCCTCCACACAGCCCAAGGCACGCCTCAGTGTAGCTGACATCAGGAAGTATGGGAGGCAGGTTTTGGAAGCCCTGCAGTTCCTTCAAAGCAAAGGATTTGTCCTTGGTCAGTGTGGGCACTGAATGTAGACCTCCTGTTCATGTTCTCATGTCTCCATCTTCTCATTTTGTCATTATGTCTGCATCCCACTTTCATTCTCCTACCCTCCCTCTCCCTCCCTTTGTCTGTCTGCCTCCATCCCTTCTCTTCCTCCCCTTTCCCCCTCCTCCCTGCCCTTCCTTCTCCTATCTCTCTCTCTCTCTCTCTCTCTCTCTATCTCTCTCTCTCTCTCTATCTCTCTCTCTCTCTCTCTCTCTCTCCCTCCTCCTCCCCAGGCCATGTACACAGTGGCAATGTGATCATTGACGATGGATGTTGCAAGTCAGCCAGTTTCCATGGCTACCTGTATGATGTCATCCTTGCATGTGTTCTCCCTCAGGCTTGTGGACATAGAGAACAGCCTCCTAGGATTGGTGCCTCTGAACAGACACTTCCTGTTGGATGTCAGGAAGATCCATGTATGGTTATTGGGTGTGGTCAGAAGGGCAGGGGTGTGCATTAACTGGGATACTATCATTTGAGGACTTTGTTGTATGGAAATGTTTTTCACATGTGGCATAGATTTTATTGCATTGTCCCAAAACAGCAGGTCCATCTATGTAATGAATTAGTGGGTGTGAGCATAATTTTATGGGCGTGGCTACAATGACATGAACCCACCATGATCATGCCCCACCTCATTTTCTCTGGTTCCCAGACCACCTCGGATGAGCTGGTCTTCATGTTTGGCCACATGCTGTACGAGATGGCTAGTGGAGAACCTCTGAAGACTGCCTCCATTGACAGCTGTCCTCCCCACATTGACCTCACCTTATGTTAGTTGGGGGCACGTTGCCGTGGGAACTCTTCGCTTTAACCCCTTCACTCCCACCAGCCCCTCTATTGTCCTCCCTACTGACACCTCAAGGAATCAAGACTGGACTGCCCACCATTGAAGCCCTCCTGGCCAACGAGTAATGACCAAGCCATTCGTCACACACACACACACACCTACACCTGTATTGATACAGAAGTCCTATAGAAATGCCATTGGATTTACACGCATACACAAAACACCTCACACACATACATACATATTTACATGTGTGTACGCTTGTGTACGGTGTGTGTGTGTGTGTGTGTGTGTGTGTGTGTGTGTGTGTGTGTGTGTGTGTGTGTGTGTGTGTGTGTGTGTGTGTGTGTGTGTGTGTGTGTGTGTGTGTGTGTGTGTGTGTGAATAGTACATGAAACATGAAATGTATGTGTTCCATGTACTGGCAATGTGTTTATTTATTTGCAATGTTCATTACATAGACATTGGACATCTACTGTACACTATATGTGCTCACATACAACACACTACACACACATACCTACAGAAGTCAATGCATGTCCCTGATCATCATCTGCTCACTCCACACACATGCCACTCTATCACATGACTTATTGCAAATTATATCCTATGCAGGTTCTTCTCCAGTGGTGCAGCCCCTCCCCCTCCCGCTGGAGGCCCGCCCCCTGAAAAACCTGTTCTTAAGGTGTGCTGTGTTTGCAAATGTGTTCAGTGGACTCTTGGATACCTACTCCGTCTTTGCCTTTGGATACTTCATTTGCATACTTAATCAGTGTAACTGATTTAATTAACTGCCTTTGTAGAGTGCTAATCTAATATTATCCAAATGACTTGTACACCTTTGCATACTCACCTAGTATACCCTTGCATACCCTCCCAGTGTACCCTTGTGCACCTTCCCAGTATTCTTTTGCATACCCTTCAGGTGCACAGTAAACTAAAGGAGATCCTGGTGGTCCATGCACAGAAGGCGGAGCAACGTCTGGTGGCCCAGCAGAAGATGGTAGCGGAGTCCAAGCGTGTGTCCAAGGCCAAGGAGAGCTTCATGTCAGAGGATGCCAAGATGAAGAGGAGGAGGAACCAACAGGTGGGTGTGGTGGTGGTGGTCACATAACATTATTTCCAAATCAAACACACCTCATGTACGAATGTAGTTTTCAATACCTAGGTTAAGAAGTAACTGTCAGGCACATGCATTTAGGCAGTAAATAATTCCCTGCCATCTAGGTTAAAAGCACAAGCTTTGGGTTGAGATTCAGAATGCTTTATTGTGTCCTGTGTTTGGTTTTCGGTGTTGCTCATTGATTGTTAGTTTAGTCCTCGCACCATAAACTTGTACGTCCCACTGACTTAATGAAGACACTGCTGATCGCCATTCACTGCGCATGCTACGACAATGGGTTTTGATTTGCTAATCAAAACAAATTGTACTCAGTACAAACCATGTGCAGCTACACATCATGATCAGGCTTTTCAGTCTCATCATTTGCAACCCATTGAGCAACAGTCTTAAAGGCCGGCATACACGGGGCGACTTCCTGCCGATTTGTCGCATGCAACTCAAATGAATATGGACAAATGTTCCGCAAACTATCAGTAAACTAAACAATTACGGAACTTTTACCGATATTCATTCGAGTTGCATGCGACAAGTCAGCAGGAAGTCGCCCCGTGTATGTCGACCTTTACGGTCACTGACAGCTTAGGTAATGTTGATCATGGCTCGCTAGGCACATTCACCGTGCATACACAAGGCACATGTGTCGCTATCAGCTTCTTTACAGGACTGAGGTAAAGCACTTTGTCATTTTTGTCTGGACATCATAACCTAACAATTCAATATATGGTCACATGACCAACTTAGGGTTGAACGCTAAGGGTTACCCAAGCATTTGGATATCCGCAGAGGCTCATCTAAGATAACCATCTGGAACCATTTCATTCATTCTTGTGATTTGTAGGAGCACTATTTTGAAAGATTATCAATCATCAGCATTCTTGATTACATTCCTAATTTAGCAACAAAAGAGTTGTGACCATTCTGACGAGCATGTGACCATGTAGAGGCATTGTCACACGAGGTATTGGTCACATGATGAGCACATGATCATGTGACTGCATTGTGTACTTTCAGCTGATCATGTCACTAGCACATGATCCATCACGTGATAGCGTTGTCTCCTACTCACAGAAGCAGATGTCCTTGCACAGCACAGAGGATGAACCAGAGGCCTATCCCACCACTGCCGTGCCTCGCCAGACCTCTCTCTGTGAGTCCTCTTGTCACTTTGGGGGAGGGGGTGTGACCATTTATCCTATTGGGTCACAGCTCAAAGACCATTCATTTTTGAAGAACAACTTTGAAATCACATTTAATCTTGTATTGAATTGTTCAGCTCCCTTTTGTGTCGTGTTTCAGTAAATCTGTACGCTTCAGCATTGGCTCGCGTATGGTGTGCAAGTAATGGAATGTAACATAACCTTGTATGGTGGGGCGATATCTAGATAAGTTGCCGTAGTTACATTTATCTTCTTGCACACCACACAGCACTCTCACAACCTCCCACAGTCACTGCTGTGAAGAGCAGTGCTGTTGCTACACCTTCCTCCTCCTCCTCCTCCTCCTCTACAGCTGCTAAACCAAAGGCTCCAGCAGCACCAGCCGGTAAGGAGGGGTCAGTTGCAGTGGGGAGGAAAGGAGTATTCATGCAATATATATCATTTTTCAAACCCACTCCAGCTCCACCCCCTCCACCGACTGCGGCCCCGCCCCAGCCCCGCCCCCAGCCACCCCCGCAGCGGTCCAATGACAACCGTGGAGCTTTGCTCAGTTCCATCGAGGGCTTTGGGAAGGGGAAGCTGAAGAAGGCAGTGACTAATGATAGGAGTGCCCCCCTCGTCTCCAGATGATGCACACCACTGGTGTATGTGCAGCAGGCTCTGCTCGTGGTTATTGTGCGTTTTATGTGGTATCCTAGGCAACCGGTATGTTTATGTTGATTGTATGAGAAATTTTTTTCAACCCTTGTTGTTAGGTGTTGTATAGACTAGCTTTCACTGTGATTTGGAGATAATCTTTATATGATTGAAAGTGTGCACACATAAGGGGACAGTGGTTTCATTCCTCTTTCCTTCTAGTCCTCCTGGCTATCTGGTCAGGTGACAGTGTGACTTCCAGGTGACCCCAGCGATGAGGAGGCCATACTATGTGTGTGGCCTGTCCCATCACCAGCCCCTGTGGTATCTGGTAGGAAGGGGAGGGGGAAGGGGAGGGGGAAGGGGAGGGTATGAGATAGGAGAGAGGGAGAAGGGTAGAGGGATGAAGAGGGAAGAGAGGTGGGGTAGATGGGAGGAGAGCAGGAAGATGGAGGTGAGAGTTGATAGGCTGCACACAGCAAGCTGGTAGTATGTGTATGTATGCCGGTATCTCACAGGTCCAAACAGATTGCTGTCTCTGCTATTGGATGCATTCTCTCCCTCCACCCAGAGGTGTCCCTGAGGAATGGTGTGGCAGCTGTCTGCATCTCTTGTTCTTAGAGGGGGAAGGAGGGAGGGGGGGAACTGGAGTGAGGTGGTATGTCCGCCATCTTTGAGACCCTATGCAGGACTCACTCCATAGCATCTCCCTCCAGAGCTACAACTCTCTTGATGAGCACACAACCAGGGTCTGTAGGAGACCTGTGTGGGAAAGGCCATGACATCATCAACTAGCTCACTTTAGTGTGAATGGAGTGCGAGAACAATCAAACAGACATGCAGGCTGGGTTTGGAATTCTATTGTATTTGATCCTCTCATATGACCAAAATAGGTGCACAATTGCCTTACCATTCCGTTCTTAGCATGTATCATAAGTGCCACTTTATATCTTTGATCCCCAAAATCAAAGTAATTGCCCAACATCGGATTTGAAGGTTTTGCTCTACCATGAGAACTATAACTTCAAGGTCCCTACCCTGGAATTGAATAGCCAGTGTAGATACCTTACAACAACCCTGGATTCTTTTTTTTAATTTTATCCAGGGCTGTTGGCTGAGAATTCATCATTGTCCGCCCTGTATGGACGTTTCTAACTTTGAGGTGTGCGTACAGCTTACTTGACAGCCACCACCGCTCCTGATGTCAGTGGCCTTCGGAATGCATTCCATCGCTTGATCCACACCAGGTCCGACTGACGCTGGTCAACGGGATTGAGTAGAGGCTGACGAACAAGCGAATGAAACGGCAGCGTTATGAACCACATTAAATTACGAGCAGCTGCAGATGTGCATCATACCTGCATGGAAGGGCCGTCAACTCGTCCAACAAACCCAACCAGCTCATCGAAGGTGACCATCACAGGCAAAAACACCGCCACCATTCCTACAACTTTCTTCACCCACGTCCCTACGACCATCATCCACAACCATACTGCAGTATTGCGCTTTAATTAGAACGTGTCGAAATTAATTTAATTCCATAGACAGATATGGCAGCTGCTCTTCTTCCCAGGCGCTTGTTAAGCCTACCCTTAGGTAGGGCATGGTCCCCTCGCGTTGTTCAGGTGAGTAAAGAATTCGAGCGCGACGTAACAGCAGTACTCACGGACTCACCATGACCCCTTCACGGAACCAGTCAGCGAGGCTGCTGAACACCAGTGCTCCGTACCAAGCCAGCGTCACCGTTCGCGACGCTCTGAACAAGGCGCTGGAGGAAGAGCTACAGAGAGATCCCAAGGTGTTCATTATCGGCGAAGAGGTTGCTCAGTACAACGGAGCGTACAAGGTGAGAAACGTCCATTTCGCGTGGTCCCATTCAATTTTAGGACGGACTTGGTTGTCTCAGTCACTCGTTGCGTGTGCGTACCTATGCAACCGTTTGAATTGCCGCTCTGGTATGTCACAGATAACCAAAGAACTGTACAACAAGTTTGGCGACAAGCGGTTGGTGGACACTCCCATCACTGAGATGGGTATAGCGGGGATTGCAGTGGGTGCGGCCATGGTAAGCCTGTCTCGTCGCGTTGGAACGTTGTTTTTTATCTATTTCTTTTACAAAAGGCTGGACTTAAACCAATATGCGAGTTCATGACTTTCAATTTTGCAATGCAAGCCATCGACCAGGTAATAGGATACGCGCGTGAAATAAATCAACTCGTAATTTTGTAACCTTTCCAAAGATAATAAACTCTGCAGCCAAGACCCTGTACATGTCTGCTGGAGCTGTAAGTGATGTCATCACCTGTCTGTCTCCTCCCACACCCTATTCTCCTTCCCTCATGTGTACTGACTCACCCCTCCCTCACCACACACTCCCTCCCTCACCACACTCCCCTCCCTCACCACACACCCAGGTTCCAGTCAGCATAGTGTTCAGAGGACCCAATGGCCCTGCAGCAGGTGTGGCTGCTCAACACTCCCAAGACTTCAGCAGCTGGTACGCAAATGTCCCGGGACTCAAGGTGATTGGTCTGCTCCTGTTGAGCCACACACACACACACACACACACACACACACACACACACACACACACACACACCACAGCGTAATACAACAGGGTACTCCTCCTCCCCATCCAGGTCCTTGCCCCATACTCCAGTGAGGATGCCCGTGGTCTGTTGAAGGCAGCGGTGAGGGATGGGAACCCGGTGGTCTTCCTGGAGAACGAGGTCATGTACGGACATGCCTTTGAGCTCTCTGATGCTGCCTTGTCCCCAGACTTTGTCCTGCCCATCGGGAAGGCAAAGGTGGAGAGAGAAGGTGAGGGGTGTGGCACGTGGGTGTGGTTATCCGTAGAGGGGAGGGGCTTTGGTAATGAAGGTTACAGTTGTGCCATCCACTGCTATGTGAAGATGGCATGTTTATACTCAATGACTAATTTTGTTGGGGGAGGTGCAAGTAAATATTCATGCAAGACAATTAGATGTCTGTGATAATGATAAATCATTGATTTCACACACACACACACACACACACACACATACACACACTCTGTTCTGCGTCCACCTCCACTGCACAACCCCATAGCTAATGAATCACCAGTGTAGCAATATCATCTACATTGCTCCATTATGTAGCTGGACCTAAGCAGCTCTCATCCATTTCTTCTATTTAATGCCCACTCTCATGCAGGCAAGCACGTGACCCTGGTGGCGCACTCCATTGCAGTGGATGTGTCTCTGAAGGCAGCAGAGGAGCTAGCCAAGCAAGGTGTGGACTGTGAGGTCATCAACCTGCGCACCCTGAGGCCTCTTGACCGTGATGCCGTCATCTCCTCTGTGATGAAGACACACCACCTGGTGACAGTGGAGGTGGGATGGCCCCAGTGTGGTGTGGGAGCTGAGGTCATTGCCACCGTCATGGAAAGTGAGTACCCACCTGTGGGGGGGAGGGAGGGGGGAGGGGTGGGGGTGCTAACTTAGTCCCCCAGCATGGTCATAGGTGTGTGTACCTATTAGATTCCCCCTGGCCTCCTTCAGGGACATGTGTGTACTCATTTATCCCCAGGGTATTTTTCACGGGTGTGGTATTTGTGTGTTTTTTTTGTTTGTTTTTTTTCTTATGGGGTGGGGGGTGTACATGTGACCATTTCCCCAGGAGAAAAAAAAAAAGCAGAAAAAACTTTTCTCCCTTGGGTGCCTTATTATTTCATTGGGGGGGGGGGGCTACACATATGACCATTTCACCCTCCTCCTTCAGGTCCTGCTTTTGACTACCTCGATGCTCCCATCATAAGGGTGACTGGAGCAGACGTCCCGATGCCATACGCGCAGGAATTGGAACAGGACGCCACTCCACAGCCTGGCAATGTGATCAGAACTGTGAAGAAGGTGTTGAACATTCAGTAGTGTGGGAGAAGGATGTGGAGGGTGGAGGGAGGGGAAGCTTTGTATGTTGTTTGCAGAGTATAATATTTAGTTCGAAGTGTATATACATTATGTGTGTACAGTTTTGAAAAGTAACTGTTCACAGACCAGCTAGACATGTAAGCATTGGTCCTGATGGGGTAGTGTCTCCATTGGGAGACATATTGGTTGCGAGGGGGGAGGAGGGGGGGAGTATGATCGTATGACTTAAACTAATTGACACAGAAGGAATCTTAACAACAGCATCCTGTGTTGATACCTTTTGGATGGTCGGGCAGAATGAAGTTGGGACCTGATAGCCAGCAATCAACCTGCATGTCTCTCTCGTTCACCCCCCTAGCTATACACACTCTGCCTACCAGCATACATTGAGCAAGTGCAAAGCTGCTTCGTCAAGACCACCTGCTTCCACTTCAAAACTGGTCTTTCACAAACTGCCAGTTCAATGGCTACTATTTCCTATGCACTTCCTGTAATATTAGCCACTATTACTAGTCTATTATACACGTTGAACCCACACACTAACCAAGACAAAAGAATATATAATAAAGATTGCAAGTTTGTTGCATCAAAGGTCAACACTACACATGCTATCAGGTGCACACACAAGGGACAAGAGGATCACTACTCTTTGCTCTCTGCTTGCAAAAGAAATGTCCTTCTAGTGAGCACTTGAGGCCGCCTCCTTCTCTGCCAGCTTCCTCTTCAGGCTCTCTGGCATCTCGGGGGGTGGTGGGCGTGGCATACGGAAGTAGACCTTGACCGAGTCATAGATGAACCACTGCAGGCCAGTGAGTGTACCGACCATCAGTATCCTAGCAACCAGGCCCTTCCACATGCCTAAGAGAGGAAGGAAGAAAGGGTTATAACCTATTGCATCACCTGAGTTACAACACCACCCTTTATTACAATGAGATCATACTTAACATACAACAACCCTCCTCTCTCTCACCAACCTTTCCATCCTAGCATCTTGGCTATCTGCAGGGCTGTGCTGCCCTTGTTAGAGTTGAGCTTGGACACCACACTGTCAGCAGGGTGGCTGACCACAGCGCAGAACACACCAGCTATGTAGCCAGCAGTAAAGGTGACCACCAGCTGCTTGTCCTTGGTGAGGGTGTCACGAGGAACAGGGACCACGTACTTGTACAGGAACTCCACCGTCCTCTCAAAGGCCGCAAACTTCATCATGGTGTAAGGAATCTGCCTCATCCACAGGGGCACAAGACCTTTGTAGAACCTTTTCAAGGGAGGGCAAGACACAACCAAGTAAAACACACATTCCCACAAACTCAAAGCCATGCCTACCCAGCGACGCCTTCATCCTTCAGGATCTTCGGGAACCCTTCCCTCAACGTTTTGCCAAAGCCTGGCTGTGTCTGGAGGCGCACCTTCACTGCCTCCATGGGGGCTAGGGCAATGTCGGCAAAGAACTCTGCACTTGCCGACGCAGCGAGGTAGAGACTCGTACGATACATGTAGGAATACTCCTAAGGGGCAATAGACACATCTTGTCGACACCGAGTACAATGGATTCTAATTGATGCCCACCTCTCCTAGTGCATTGGAGTACATGATCTTGAAGACCTCGTAGAAGCCAAACTTGAATAGGCCTTGCATGGAATACCCTAAGAACGTGGGTGCCCAGCCCTTGGCCAGAGACCTGAAGCCATCATCCTTGACACTCACGCGAAAGCCTTGGATGATGCCGTTGTACTTTGCAGGGTCCACCTAAGTAGGCAATTACGACACAATTGTGTTGGAACTATGCCATTCATGCCTCAAAGGCCAACATGGGGTTGTCTTTCTTTTATCACTGAGGAACAACACTCACCTGCATGCGGCACTTGACGAGGTCCAGAGGCACCACGGCTGTGTGCGTTAAGCCACAGCTAAGGATCCCGCCGAAAGCACACAGAGCGTAGTATTTGGAAGATCCAAATTCGCAGCTGTAATCGCCTGTTATGAGAGAGAAAGCGGTAAATAAAAGACGTTAAATGAAAATTTAAAGACAGCCGCAAAAATACTTTCCCCATCTCTCACCACTTACCGCCTGCACTAGCGCAAGCAAAGTTTCTCGAAGGGTTAACTTCTTTTGACTGGAAAGGGTTGTTGAAAGGGTTCTTCCGCCATAGCTCTGTCATGTTCGCCATTCTCGGTCCCTCCCCAGCACACCGAACGGTTACTTCCGTATCCTAGTGACCACTAACTTACTATTATCACGTGCTTTACATCAAAAGGTCATCACCTCTGACGTCATCCACAACCTATAGTCTCGTACCCAGGCCCAAATGTACGTAGTATGACATCACGTACGTGATGTCACTCATACTGATCATCGTTACGTACATTTGGGTCTGGGTACAAGACTATTAGAGTTATGAGTTGTTCATGAGCAATGCTATGTGCGTTCGATCAAAGCTTGAAGTACAGTAAAAATCGTGATACTTGTCCCTAAATTTTTTGGGGTGTGTTTTAATGTTAACGTCATTAATTGTATGCAGTATTGTGACAACGCAGTGTTGTTCAGTGACCAAACATTTGTAAACAAGTACCGGAAATAAGTGTCACGTGCCTAACACGGCTGTTTGTTTTTGTTTTTAAGTGTCCCAGCCCAAAAAACTTTCTCAGCTCTGAGGTAGCAGATCAACACAAAATTTAGTACAAACAAACCTGCATGCCCAACGTTTGGCCGAGTCATATTTCGAAATACTTTGTGTGTTTTCATGGGAGACACGTTTGTTTAGGTCGAAAAGTGTTTAGCATGCCGTTATGCACAGTGGTCGTTATATGCGACAGCAAATCGATTTGTATACCGAGGGATGGTTATTGCACCATAGACACCAATGTTTACGACGTAACAGTTAATTTTACCGTCAAAATTCTGCTTGCAAGCGTTGAAGCTTACAAAACACGCCATTTTCGAGTCATCTCAGTTAAACAGTTTCATAATATTAATTAAAGTTTCGATTTTATGGCTGAAGACGGGAACGGTTTCAATTGCGAAAACGGTTCTTCTAAGAACCAAACACCAACCAGCGAAGAAAGGTGGCGAGCAAGTAAAGAGGCAAATCATGTGTGGGCACCTTTGAAGCGAAGAAAGGCTCCGAGGGGTAATCCCGAAGCTGCCGCTTCGAAGCGATGGTCGGTCAGCGAAGCAAGTTCCTCAAAGAGCAGAAGGACGAATGCTACTATCACAGTTACTCGCATTGTGTAATGCATGTGGCATGAATGTGCTTCTTTGCTTTTTTTTACATAATCCGGATAGTGTTGTGTTTCATATTTAACTAAGTGTGAATCAGATCTATTCTATCATAAATTGTCATATAATTAATTTTTGTTTTGCCAGTATCATATAGTTATGGTATGTTTAACATTCTATAACATCCGTTATCAGAAAAGAAGTTAGCAATAAATGATACATTATGCATAAGAAGCACAGTCGCCTCAGCCTCACCCTCATGAGGCAGAATGCCAGTGCAATTTTGGCTCGATGTGTCGCACCAACCACTCTTGCGACTTGTAGTTGTAGTATCACATGTTTACTAGCACATTCCGTTATTATTCCGTTGGATGAAGGAATTGTTTCTTGGACATTTGATATGCCAATGCCTTCATGCATCATTTTACGGGAGTTAATGTTAAAATCTGCAGTATTTTTTACATATGCTATCTGCTAGTTAATCAAATTCACATCTACAAATGTTCGCTTCTATAACCAACATGTGTCACGTGCAGTATAGAAAGGACTGTTGAAGTATTAGTAAATGGAGCAGAGGCCACCAAACTAGAGATTCTTTTGTGTTTGCACCAGTTTCTTTTTTTTTAAACACATGAAAATGATCAGTCTAAATACCTCAGTCTGACTGTTGAAGTATGACAACCACCTAGTCTCTGTTAGGAGGGACACCCAGCACACTTACAAAATATTATTTCAAAACACAACAATCTTACTGTTTTTACTGTCACAAACATACACATATCCATCACTGTCCATCGCTACACGGGATGGACTATCAAGTTGTGCCCTTCCAATGCCCTTGGAACTGAATGAGCTCACATACTTCCCCATTGTGGTGAATACTAAAATATGCCCTCCTTCCATATTTATAGAAACTTCTCATTTTTGTCAAGGCAGATATTCAATGGTTCAATTAACTTTGCCTTCCAAGTGAATTGCCCAGCAACACCAAACACTCGAACTGGTTTTCCATGACGCATACAAACTTGAATGCGGTGATTTTTTGAGTCATAAATATAATCAACATACTACTGCAATTTCACCAACAGTATTAAATTGACCAGTTTGGCTCCCTGTACAGCCTGTTTTTAGCAAAAGAATTCCCTGTTGGTCCTTTTTCAACAGTGTATTTGAATAACGATCTGTTATATAAATCATATCATTTTTATCAACTGCGAGTCCATTCGGATAGTTAATATCACTGTAATTAATAAAAGACAAATCTGTCCATTACTGCTAACCGAGGAAAGCGTCCTGATTCATTGACAAACAAAAGGTTATTTGAAGCGATGGCTATGGAAGTAGGACAATAGACTGGTTCAATGACTCTAACCAGTTTGCCCAACCTATTTGGTGGAAGCGTGACTAGAACTGAAAAGTGACCTAAGTGCTTTCCGTTTACTTCCATGCTCAACCTGTGCTGACCTCTTCTTGTGCCGCAATATGTGAACTCAAACACTCCAGAGCTAGTCTCATACAAATCACATTCCCCATAAGCAGTGACAGGTTTGAAGTGAACCCTCACATCAGCTTTACTGGAAGTGCCTTGTATCCCATTTGAGATGGTCACAGTGGCAGGTGTGGCACACAGAAGATCCACAGTTGGTGGAATACCATCTACCACATTGCTTGAAGTGAAGGTCTCAGCCTGAGAAATGATTCTACACTGTGCTTTCACTAGGGCTGCCAACTCATTTACACTGATCACTTCAACACTAATCCCCGCATTGGATGCATCGGCAGCAGGTTTGATTTTTAATTTTCTACACTCTTCAAGCTTGTCGTCTATAGCTTTTTCTACCTCTTCGTGGCATTCTAGTAACGTTTCTTCATCCATCAAGATGCCTTCAGCCGTTTCACCAATATCACGAAGCTGCGTTATCGTTTCGTTTAACTCCCTCAGCTGGCCGTCGAGAACGTCCCGTCTTGCGTTCATGTACACACCTGCCTCTAACAAAAGTTCTTCCTTTCGTCGCTGCAGTATGGAAAAACCGCTTGGAAGCTAGCACCACATTCCTCAGCACCACATTCCACTCTAATTAGATTACGTACGGCTAATTATATTCATTGCCTTGGTTGTTGCAACATAGATAGTTGGTATTCATAGATGTATGAATGAGTACACTATAAAATTAACGCACGATGTACTGCAGTCTATGTCGCTATGTATCGTATGCAGGCAGCGTGTGGCTGAGGTAACTTTTGATTGCTTCGTGCCTCGACAATTTAAAGGTCCGCATCAATACAACAGTGATAATCTGAGGAAAATGATACCTTAAAGTTACCATCTATGGTACAACTCACCGTCGTGGCAACTAACCTCTGGCCATACGATGTGCTTGTTCACACTGGATAGAAGCAAAGAAAGCTGCCTTTTTACGTCACTTTCAAGTCCCATGAGGTAGTACTCGATCTCATATGCCTTTAGTATGCGGGAACTCCTGATTAAATGTTTGTCACGTGCAGTATTGCTGGGCACATACCACATCAAGCAAATTTTCAAGTGGCCAGTTTGCGTTCACTTTCTGGAGCTGCTTTATGATGCCAATAGGCCCCACAAATCGTGGTCCCCATTAATATCATTCGCGTTGATGGCTAGAAGTAAACAGCATTCATAGTATTATGATCCAAAATGTGCACTTTAATGATGCATACCTCAAGCTCTTTCACTATTTGTCTTATCAATGTTCTTTTAAATGGAGAGTGCCTTTAAATTGGATTGGAATTGCAAAAGTATCAAGACATCATTATGGCATAGTACCTATCAGATGGTCTGGTTTGGCGTGGAAAGTACTTAAGGTAGTGTTCCTTCTCCCATGGTGTGGCAAAAATATCATCTTGGTCAGGATTGTTCTTGAAATCAGGAACCAAAATAGCACCAGCAGCAAGATCAGTATCATCAACACTGCTGCTATCACTTTCTACACTTGTGTGTCATCATCTTCCTTGTCACTCCCATCCTGGAAACTTGCATCAGTGTCTTTGTCCAACTGGTAAATACCACCCAAATTCATCTCTGAAATTGGATAATACCTTGCATAAATTTACTCATGCAACTGTTCATGTGATTTGTGTTTGTTACAATGATTTGGAATTGTTTCAATTCCTCGTACAAACTCTGCTCATCACCTGGATTATCGATGCTCTTTTTGAATGTTTGCAGTGGGTAAAGTGTACCTTCTGACAGTTCATAAGCCATCTGGGCTCGAAATCGTGGCATCATTTCCTACAACAGTTTCACTACTTGTGTGTGTACGTAATCCAAACCCTCCACTTCTAGTCTTGCAGCCTAAAAAAATGTTCAAATGCATGTTAAGGGGTCAACACTTTTCAGCCTCCTCACAAAACAAGAAATGCACTGCAATCAAAAGAGCTTTGGTGATGCTCTGGACTGGATAATGCATTACATACACATGTATGTAATGAATTCCTGTTGAAATTAGATATACTTCAGAATCTTTGTACTTCCAGTCAGATAGAGATAAAGTAGTATTTTTTCCTCACCATCACTAGGTCCATCACTAGGCCCTTCATCACTAGGCCTTTCATCCACACCATCGCAAGGTCCTTCATTCACACTATCATTCACACCACCACTAGGCCCTTCATCCACACCATCACTAAGGCCCTTCATCCACACCATCACTAGGCCCTTCATCCACACCATCACTAGGCCCTTCATCCACACTATCTTGGTGCTCACTATTACTTGGTCCTTCACCCACAGTCTCTACATCATTAGCTCCTTCCTCCTTAATCTCTCCATCCAAATGAGTACTGGTATCTTCCTGTACATGATCAGCAACCTTTCCCTCTGTAGCCAGAACTGCTTGGTCTCTAGTGCAGGTCAAAAGTATATTCATTATAACATATGTGTACACACCCACATTATAACACACATATGGCTATGCATGTGTTTCATCATTACATCATCAAACATAAAATACAAAACTTGTGCAGCTAAATACCAGTAACCACTAGGTCCATTGCATGATGCATCTTTTGGAGGTGTCTCCCCTGTGTCAGCAATGTAATTTACAAGTGCACCAGGTTCAAAGTTATGCTTTCGTCTAATATGTGGCTATAAAAGGGCACATCCAATAAAACAACTAAACTGAAGCTAAAGTTAACTTACCATCACAAAGTAACTTCCATACAAGTACAACTGCACTGGGCTATAAAAGTCAATACATTTATATAAGACCAAACACAGGCTTCACCCACTATAAGAACAAAGATGTTTTCATAAACTGGGATACTGCTTGGAGGGAAAATATACACAGGCTCCAGTTAGTGGATGTGAAGACCACTCCTCAACTCTTTGCCAAGATCAACAATAGCACAACTCATTGTACATGTATACAAACATGGTCACAACTATTACCTACAGAAAGCGACTCCTCAGATGTACATCCACCAATAAACAAACACTCAGACTCGCAAACATACACTCTCACACACAAGTACATTCATTACAGACACAAACTTGCCCTGGATTAACCAACGTAACAATAAATAGTCTTTATTCACATTACAAATGGCAGTTTGGAAACCAGAAATATACAGTAACTGCTAAAAGATCATTTGACCAGGTCCATGACAGCCGTTGAACTGATCAGTTGTTGTCACAACCTTAGTTGGTCCAGTGTTCAGATTATTGCATGACGATAGGTCCCTGGTTGGTGCAGGTACACACCTACCCTGCGGGTACATAGAACAGCTCAGAGTCTGCCTCAAAGTGCTTTGCAACTCACAAGAATGGCACCCATCTCCCCTGAAAGTACTAATGAGTTGTGGTCACACCCCCAGTGTTTCGGAACCCGCGCGTGACGTTGGGTCCCTGGTTGGCACAGGTACACACCTACACTGTGGGTACATAGAACAGCTCAAAGTCTGCCTCAAAGTGCTTTGCAACTCACAAGAATGGCACCCATCTCCATTGGTCAGCTTGTAAGTACTTATTAGTTGTGGTCACACCCCCAGTGTTCCAAATCCGCGCGTGACGTTGGGTCCCTGGTTGGCGCAGGTACACACCTACCCTGTGGGTACATGGAACAGCTCAGAGTCTGCCTCAAAGTGCTTTGCAACTCACAAGAATGGCACCCATCTCCATTGGTCAGCTTGTAAGTACTTATTAGTTGTGGTCACACCCCCAGTGTTCTGGATCCGCGCGTGACGTTGGGTCCTTGGTTGGCACA